>JAVQJG010020034.1:0-12487 GCA_036024015.1 Craterocephalus amniculus | reverse complement strand
TGAAAGGTTCCGCCCGGGGGAGGGGTGACACCTCCACACCGTAGTCAAAGAAGCAGAAGGAAAGCATTTAAGCTCAAAAAACACCGGCAGAGAGGCAGAAAGCTTGTCGACTCCGCGCTGCTCCCTGCGCGTCTGGTATGGAAAGACAGAGGGGCGGAAGCAGTGCGAAAATCGCGCGCTGCGCTTCGGGGCGCTTCCGCGTCCGGTGTGTCCCCGGCGTTACAGGGATATTCCTTTGGCTGTCTGGTCATTCATGACTTTCAGTACGCATAACTTTCACCTGAGAGGTTGTGGGTTCAATCCTGACCTGTATATTCCTTTTTCTTGTCACATTTTGTTTAGCTAATTTACACTGTAGACTTATGATTATGTGAATTATGTGATAAAAGGGAGTAACGGAGTTATTTCACGTTGGTTACAAACAAAAAAAGCTTAAACTCAAATGTTTCAGTTCTGTCATTCAGTGTGTTTTTTATGATCAATAATCAATAATTAATGGTAAAAATCATTTAATGATTGTGAAATTTCAAGCACAGAGTATCGGTATTGATATCTGTATCAGTGATACTTGCAAATGGATTAACTTGATATCAGATCAATACCAAAATTTGCATTGTTGCCCTGCCCACCAGGCATATTTCCACATCTTTACTTTTAGTATGAACCACACCAGCGACAGATTTTTGGCCAGTGATGTTTTTTTCTCGCAGCCCTAGGAGACTATTTTCCCCTGTTCTTGCAGAATATGTACTTAGAGAGGGCTAACTTTCCACTCCTTATCCTGATATGTTAAGCCAACTACCTATTTCACTTTGATTTATATTCAATGTGGCTACAAAGCACCAAGGTAAATGCATCTTTTATGTAAACCTACTTCATCTCAGGAATTAAACTGATGTATTTTTTTGAAAACACAAGAGAACTGTAGTCCAAAAAGAAGAATGACATGAAATAGCTGCTACTTTAAGAGTCTTTTTAAGCCTTTTTCTTCACACTTCTAATGTTCGGACTTGTGCTTTGTTTTGGTTTAAAGTATCGAACGCAGCGAGTTGCAGAACTCATTCCCAAACCGACCGTGGCGCAGCTCCTAGATGAAACCATGACACGCAGGGTCTACATCTACGGCATCCAGGATGACAACGGCACAGACGTGCAGAACTTCTCCTTGGATCTGACGCCACCTCCGGACGTCATTGTGAAAACTTCGCCTGGTACCAGCGAAGGCATGAACGTGCTGGGGATTGTTATTTTCTCTGCAACTATGGGTAAGTATTATGTGGAATGGATTCTCAATACATAAACAAAAATAAACATTGTAGTGTGGCTGAAGTCTTGGCGAACTTAGATTTTTCAATGATAAAAGAAGTCAAATAATTATTTCAGGATAACTATTTTCTTTTCTTTTTTTCTTATTCCTCTTTTTAATCCAGGGATAATGCTGGGAAGAATGGGACCCAATGGAAGTGCTTTGGTCAACTTCTGCCAGAGTTTAAACGAGGCAGTCCTGAAGATTGTTGCCATTGTTATTTGGTAAGATGCCTACAGTACAATCGGTTTTTCATTGTTGATGAACTGGATGATTTTAGAGGAGATTGAGGTTTAACCCTTTAAACTTCAGGTTTAAATTACTTTATAGTAAAATACATGTTGAACTAAGCCATAAACCTTATTTTTATTTTGTGTTTTGGTGCTATCAGGCAAATATTGAAGTCCTGCTCCTAACAGGCTATATTCAAATCATAAACATGATGTAAATTATGTTAAAGAAAAAGACTTAATAACATATTTATTGTCAGCATGTCAGCATTAACTTTTGTCTGATAAAGAAATTCTCATTCATCCATTCACACAAAAATATTAATGCCATTTTTAGTTGTGTTTGTTAAACAAAGAATAGAAATAAAGTTTGGTGTTTCTACATCATGATAGAACATGATATGAAGTCTGACAAAAATGTGATTACTAACGTTTTTAATATTTGTAGAACATTAAAAAATTACAACAAAAATCAGAAAGCAAGAATAGGACAATTAATGTACTTCTCAGTGTACCTTTCAAGTATCAACACATGTAATGCATTCTTGGAAAGCTAAGAGTCTTGAGATCTAAATGATGTACACTATTCGAGGCTACAATCATCACTATAGATTCATAAAATGCTTATTTCTGACCTGTTGCTGATGGATAAAACAGGTTAAACAAGGTTGGTAGGATAGCAGGAGAATGGTGAGAGCAAGTTGATAGGTGATGTATTACGTCATTTTTAATGCCTAAAGGTCCCTCTTGTTATAGCGTTGGTTGTGATCAGAACCATATTTTAGAAAACTGAACAGAGTGGAGTTTGGGAGGAAGTGGGTACAATATGCAGTATTACTGTACAAAGAACCAAAAATGGACTTAATTGCTGGGGTAGAGAGAAGAAGGAGAAAGACCACTGAACCAAAGCTGTATCATCATAATAAAGGTGGAAAGTTTACGAAAGATGTGAACGTCCTGAGAGCAGAGGAAAGTCAAAGTGACAAGAAAGAGTGTAAATGAAACAGATCAGACTGAACATCCACCACAGCTTCATTTAAACAATGCTAGCATGAGCTCAGGGGCAACACTGGGTGTCTAACCTACGTAGGTTTCCACTGGTGTACGGAAGTAATAAAAACTCTGATCTCCTGAAGAGGCCAAGTCCATTCTAGCCACAACTCCCATCAATGCTTGTCTTTTTATTTCTTCTAGGTATTTTCCCTTTGGGATCGTGTTCCTGGTTGCTGGGAAGATCTTAGAAATGGATGACCCTTCAGCCATGGGGAAGAAGTTGGGTTTTTATGCCATCACTGTCGTAATGGGCTTAGTGCTGCATGGTCTATTCATCCTCCCAGCTATGTACTTCTTCATCACTAAGAAGAGCCCCATAGTTTACATCAGGGGCATCCTTCAGGCGCTGCTCATCTCTTTGGCCACTTCTTCCAGGTAAAGGAAAATCTCTCTGAAAGAACTCTAAATTTTGATTTCTACTTTCTTTATTGCATCCATCATGTATTCTGCTTTGATTTTATAAGAGTCCACTTTGTAATGAAGGACCAGGAATATAACCAACATCCTTGGAATACAATACACAATAAATGCAATCAATGTACATAACAGAGAAAATGTCCAGTTTTTCTCATTTGTATCAAGGATCCCATTAGTAGCGCCCACTGTGTGGAGCGATGATTTTATGAAGGTCCTTCTCGCCTGTAAAAGGCATCTGACATACAAAGGTGTTTTATGTTTACCAGATGGAGTCCCACTAATCACTCAATTAAAGTAATCTTTTGTTTATTTTGAAGAAAAAAAACAGTAAATCAAGACCACTTTAAGTCAGAGTAAAAACAGTGTTTCTCCAACAATGAGCTGTAACACACCAGTATGCAGTGAGCGATGATCAGGCGTACAATGGGGAAGTATGTGATTTCACCTAATTGGTCTGAAAAGCATTTAAAAAAAAACAAATGCCAAGTAGGGTGTGATTTCTATTCAAGACATTTTGATAAGAATTGCTCTATGTTGGATCGTTAATATACGTTACAGCTTCATGTTTAAACATTTTCCGTTTGTGCTGATTTTTTTCAATCAAAGAAATGTGCCTTGGCTCAAAAAAGGTTCGTTAGAAGAGCGCATTATGGAATTAACTCCACCCTAAGGGTTGTGTTTTATTATGCCAAAGCAGATAACGCAGCTGTTCCTCTTAGATACGTTTATTTAGACCTCTCCTCTCATCTGTCCTTGCTGCAGCTCTGCCACTCTGCCTATCACCTTTAAGTGCCTCCTTGAGAACAACCACATCGACAGACGGATCATCCGCTTTGTGCTGCCGGTCGGCGCCACCATCAACATGGACGGTACGGCTCTCTATGAGGCGGTGGCAGCCATCTTCATTGCCCAAGTGAATAATTATGAGCTTGACTTTGGGCAGATCATCACCATCAGGTAAGCTGTGAATCGATAATAATAATAATAATAATAATACATTTTATTTGATAGCACCTTTCATGACACCCAAGGACACTTTACAGTACGAATAATAAAACCATAAAAAGAACAGTGGGGACATAAGGAGAGATGTTTTAAGTTTTATGCAGATTTGAACAGATAAACCCAACAACTGCAAATGTGGCTGGTCCAAAAGAGAACTGAATAAAAAGATACAGGTTGTATTCATACACTGAGTTCAGTTTTACCCACAAGAATTATTCAGTCACTGTCCAATTTCTCTCCACATTGTTCACAAAAATGTCCAATTCACCAATCACATAGCAGGTACTCATGGTGAAGACGACTTGAAGACGTTTAATCTGAGCATCAGAATGAGGAAGAAAGAGGATTTAAGGGACTTTGAACATACTGTATCATGGTTGTTGGTCTAAGTGTTTACTGGGATTTTAAAACACAACCATCTCTGGGGTTTCCAGGGAATCGGCTGAATAAGAGAAAATATCCTGTTTATTTAGCTGCTACAGTGAGCAACAGTTTTCTTGTTGATGTAAGAGGAAATTGCGATGACTTGGTGGACAGTCAAAGATGGAAAAATGTTGTCTGTTCTGATTAGTCTCCAAATACAGATTTTAGGCTCTCCATCCAGCCTTGTATCAGCAGGAATAATGTCCCGGCTCTGAGAAACTGTTTGATGCTGTCCTGTCAATATAGGAAAAAATCTTTGAGGATCTAAAAAGGTGATTTTCCATCACCTTGTTGAATCTATGACACCATGAATTTAGACACTGCTGAAGGTAAAAAGTGTTCCTAGTACCAGCATGGTGGATCCAATAAAGGGCCGGTGAGTGTAACTTTGTTTGATCTGGAGAAGCTGTAGCTCAAAGACTGTTTGCACTTGAGTTAGTGGTGTTGGAAAATAGAAAGATATTTGTCAAGTGGTGGAATCTGATCTGAGTTTTGTCCCAATGTGAGAGACTCAAGCCTTTTAAAGCAAAGTCCTCCCTTCACAGCACCTGGCCACCTGCACAGGTACAGTACACAAATCCTGGCTGGGTCTGTGGCCACGGATCTACATGGACATCATGCAGCTGGTTTTCTCTTGAAATTTAGCTTAAAGCACAATAAGTTGGACTTTACACTGTTTTAATTATAACTTGAATTCAATTTTAAATTTATTAGGAGGATAATCCCTTGAGATGGTACATCTCATTTTCGAGGGGGTCCTCAACACAAACAGACAAATGCGCATAACAAAATACTATCCACACTTAAACATGACCACAGCATTCACACTTGACAAAAGCTCTCATATCACCCCCTGTAAACCAACCCTGGTTACAAATGTAATGATATACATTTATCCTTAAAAAAAAAACAGTATATCATGAACATAGACATACCTATTAAATAGTGAAGTTTCATCTGAGAGTGGTACTGGGCAGATGGCACTCATGAAGACTGCAGAGTCCAGTCTGACCACGCAAAGTTTAGTTTAGTCACCAGGGCTAAACTAACTCGGCTCCAGCTGTCGTCTTATTTGGTCAGTTTCGCCTGCTTCGAGCAGTTTTCATGCATGTGCTTTCCATGAACTCAGCACTCGCAGGGATTGGCTGAGAAGGCGAATCAAGGCCTTGAGTAGTTTCACATCATCTTAAGTAAATGTTGCTGTTATGAAGATTTATTTTTGGATGGCGGTGAGACATTTTATAGCTTGACACCACATGCTTGTGCAAGTTCAGCAGCTCACACAAAGATGAGGTCTGGTTTCTGGGAGTTTGCCCTTTACACAAGACTACAGGTTAGGATGCCACTGCTGCTAAGATTTATCAATCCTTTATTAAATTGTAATACCATCACCTCTCTGGAAGTATATTTGGAATGCCAAAGAAATTTTCTGGCATTTTCAGAACTGTTTGGAGAGACCACCTGGTGTTTTATTTACTCTTTCTTCCTAACCCTTTGATGCTAAATGTTTTAATTTGATACACACAGTTTCTGAGACCTTTTGCATCACTTTGTGGTAAATACTTTCTGTCTGGACAAGACTGAGGTATCCCATCATCTAAGTTCTCTAAATAATGCAGGAGAAGGCCAGAAATAGGAAATTAACCTTAAACTTAAGATGACACAGAGCTGTGATGCTTTCAAGGCAGCTTGGAAACCATAATTCTTGCAATCTATCTCGCACAACTACAATATTAATGAATATACAGTCTGTCTGATGACACCAACAAAAAAATTTACTTCTGGCTACGAGTTATAAGATAAGAAATTACAGCCTTCTCGATTCAGAGATGATACAAAGTCAGAAAGCACGTAGAAAATGGGAAGTTTTGTAAATAAAGATACTTTCCTAAGATTTACAAGAGGAAAGTTTTCCAACATTGCAAGGAAGCCAGGACAAGGACAAGGATCTGGCAGCAAACAAAAAAATCTAGTTGTATCTATACTTCAGGTGTAACGATGAAAATCAAACTGAAATGAATTAAAACATTTTAGAATTAAACAGGAAATCGTCTGTAAAGTAATGAATTAAATGTCGATGGTGAGTTTCACAAACAAAATACAGTTTAACTCTTTAATGTCCACACTGAGACAAAAATTATTTCCATTTTTCTGTCTTCTTTGGACAATAATAATGAGAACCTTTGGAAAAATGCTGGGTTAACTAGGTTGTGGAAATAGCCAAAGAACCAGTTTGTGTGCCGGTATAATGTCACAGAGAAATTAACCACCAAGCAGTGAGGGATAAGGTGACCTGAAAGTGACGGGGACCGAAGCAGTTCAATGACAACACAAGCTCCAGTCAGATAAATTTGCTTTGCATTTTGCATTAATAATAATTATAGTTATTTTCTCAAGTCCATCTTGCTCCTTTTAAAATGTGCAAAATATATTAGTATCAGAACCAGACGTTTAAACTGAGCCGATGTATAGAGACAGCCCCGGGAGACAGGAAATCATGTCTTTTCCCCATGAAATTAACATTAATCAATTTTATTCAATTTTATTTATAAAGTGCTATTCATGCAGAAGCAACACAAACTGCTTCATACAAAACAATGTTTATAAATAAGTGTTGAGGCATAAGTGTTGAGGCAGTTCCTTGCTGATGATTTTAGAAAGGTGGGTGGCACCTGGATTTACACACAGATGAGCTGATATCAGCAGTAAATTAGATCAGATTTATTTGTATATTCATATTTGCATATTTAAAAACAACCAAAGTTGACCAAAGTGCTCAGAAATCAACATAAGCAAAAGATGAACAGCATGAAAACATTTACAGAAGCAGATACAGTCAATTAAAAATATTATACTAAAATGTCAATTTAACAAAAAATAAAACAGGCAGTCATTTAAAATAAGGACACCCAAAGGATTTGAAATGTAAATCACTTTTCAGTGTGGGCTGAAAGATATTTATTTACACAAGGTGTAGCCTATAGGATGATGAAGTGTCTAATGCTGAGGTGGTGGTATGGGGGCCCCTAATGAAATTTTGCTTAGGGCCCCATAAAGGCTTGGGCCGGCCCTGTTCCAGTCTTTCATCATGACTTTACTCCTTTCTTTCCTGCTGACATGACTCTGATGACTAAAAATGGTTTTCCAAGGTATTCCTAAGCCCTTATAGCCTTGTGGGTGTAATCACAAGATCACACAGTTAGCAGGTTAGGTTTATCTAGGCTACATCGGGGAGGTTTGCACAGTGGTAGAACATGACATTGCAGCGCATTGTAGTCAATGCCACTAGTTAGTTAAACTGCTGTTTATGACATCATAGCATGTGCAGATGATGCAGGACTGGAGCTTTAAGCCACTCCTGCTTCTCTTAAAACATCAGTGTGGAAATGTTTTACATTCCAATATGGGAATCCCAGTGAGTTGTGCCGACAACGTAAGTGTTATGTGCTTGCTATGTATGTGCAACTAGAAAAAACACCATCACTGGTCCAGCCAACTATTTCATCATAATTTGCAATAAAACTTCAGCTATAACTAACACTGTTGGGGTATTTATAGCAGCAGACCTGCTGCCTTGTTCGGTGGTGAAAAACGCTGGATTAAAACATATAATTACCGTAGTGGAGTCACTATGCAGGCACCCTTTGGGACTTCTCATTTTTGTTGTCATTGTTTTTGTTGTTTTTAACTTGACTGTGAACAAGATTTTTTAAAGTTATATTGCAAATCGTTTTTTTTTATTTGACAATTAGTGCCTAACACGATACATACACGATATTCTCACTTCAAGTGGTAGAGATGACTCAGGCAGGTTTAATAATACAAAATGTTCATTAGATTCATTATAGTCACTGAAAAATAAGCTCTGCCAGACAGTAGAGCAGGAAGTTAAAGTGTTAAACTAAACTAACAATACAAAAATGTTAAGCAAGCAAGAATGAGGAAAACACCAAAACAATGAAAAAAAAAGCATATTATCCAAAATGTTATTTTTTGGCTCATTTTTTATACAACTTGAATTTAGACCAAATTACATCTTGATCTTGTCTGAGTCCAGCAGCACTAGAGGTGTTCTGAGCTAAAACATGTGAATAAATCGAACATCACGCGTCCAATCATTAAAACTATTATGGGATTTACTAGCTTTCATATATGTAAATATCACACAGATTATGGCTTATATGAGCTTCTTAGTCTGATCTGATTTCTGCTAAATCAGTCTCAACGCTCTGTGGAGAGTCGACCAGACAAAGAGAAAAACATCCACCAACTCTCTGACAACCCACCGTCATATTTTTAGCTCCTGAGAGAACGAGGATCCCCACATCAAGAAGAAACTCCAGACGCACGCCTCATTTACTGACGTGTCCGACTGTAATATCATTAAGAGCACGGCTCTCTTCATGCTTGCAGTCTGCGCATATTCCACCATTATAATCCCTCGCGGGTTAAACCCATATGACCTGTATTACTCATCTCCCATGTCACGCCAGAATTATAATAATTTTCCTCCCTGTGTCCTCCCATGAAGCCCCTCCATCTGTACGCTGACCCGACCCCAACCCGAGCCGAGTAACACTGTTAGGATGCAGAAATAAACCCAAACTGCTCATTGTCTCAGAATCTATTATTTTGGTTTTTATGGAAGTACTTCGACACACAATACATAAAATATAAAAATGAATAAATGAATAATGAGAGGAAGGAAAACTGCAGCAGAAGTCAGGGTGAAGGTCACATTTACAGTCACAGTTCAGATTTTTATAAACAAACCTTTCCAGGATAGATGTGTCAAATCAGAGGTGATAGACAGCACACATTTCTCATCTTTGGTTGAGAATATGCTAGAATTAATTTCCATGTCTCCTGTCAATGGACCAGGTACAACCAGTCTGCAAGATAAACTGCAAGCCAGTTTCCAAATTTAACCCTGTAAGAAGACAGGAAAAACCACACAAAACATAGTGATCCAAAATATTTCTAAATGTACAAACGTAATGAAAAAAATCTTTAAACTGTATAAGTTATTGCAATAATATATCTCATTTTGTTTTGGAGATACGCTCCTTTTTAGCAGGAGAGTACAATGAATGATTGATTTTATCTTCAAGCAACTGAAATATATACATGGGCTTTTTTATTTTTTACTGGTGTTCTTGAAGTATTTTTGGGTGCTTTTTATCTCTAGAGTATGTACAATAGAAAATAGGTTATAGATGGTTATTGATTAGGTGTCTTAGCTTTCAGTGAAAAAGAAATCCCCACTCAAGCTATTATAGTTTTTATTTTAGGACAGTTTAACCCTCAATAGTCAAAGGTGTACATGTAGTTTACGACGCCAGCACATATGTCAAACAAAATGGCATGTATCTCGGGAACGGTAATAAATTGCAACATATCGTCTTTTTCTTTGTGCAGAAAACACTTCAAGCTTTAAGCCGAAAGTTCCCATATGTCTGTGTGACATAGAGAAGCTAAGCTCTGTGTATTGAAATCTCAGTGTCCAATCGCATTATCAAACGGTAGCACATGAGCCGAAAGATCCAATTGTAGAGCGTTTTTGCCATGACGTGTCAAAGATCATTAGTTGTCGAGATGATGCTTCACTCTGTGTGAGTCGTCTCCATAAATGAAACTGTGTTGTTAAAGGAGCTAAAAGCGATTTTTTTCGCTGTTAGGTGGCGTACTGTGGAGCAGTCTCAAACCAAAACAAAGCCTGTGTCAATCAATGCCTCTCTACCTCTCCCCCAACCGAAAAACCACGGCCCTCTTTTTTTTTTTAAAAAAAAGGAAAAACTCCTCTTTGCCTCATAAAGTTTTACTTTATTTATTAATTTTAAACAGAGAGCATGTTTAAAATTATGTAAGCCTAAAAACTGTATAATTATATATTTTTCTAAAAGTAATGCAAATATGACTAGTTCAAGATGGGGTGTGCTTGTGCAATGCAACGTGAGCTTAGCTAAGAACCGCAGCTTATTCTAATTATTCATCGTTATGATCCAAAACATAAAAATTTTAAAGCAAGCCATTTTTATTATGATGCAGCTTCTTAGAGCAGCAGCCTGTCTGCAGCGGCAGGTAGCAGCGAGTGGCTACCGTCTGTTGAAGAGGAAAACAGAGACGTGGACGAGGTGGAGTCCGCTCCGTGAGTTACGTACCAGAAGAAGAGCAAACTGAAGTCTTTTTCGGTCTCGCCGCCCTCTCCACCTTGAGAATGCCAGACCAATATTAATTCGCGTTTTGTCCCTTTCCTTAAAAAAATAACGTTGTTTCTTTGAGGTAATATTGGTTCCTCGTCATCTTTGGTCGATACTTCCCACTTCTACCGGCGTGAGTCTCTGCCATCTTGAGTGCTGACGCTGCGCTGTAACTCCGCCCTGCGGCGTCTGTTTATAAGGACGGGGGCGCGTTTTCGTACATGGACGTACATGCAGGCGCGGCCGAGCCGGCTAGTAAACACAGAGATGGAGATCAACACACAGAGGCGCTGTGTGACGTTGCGCTATACTCCAGATGAAAATACACACCCTGTTCTTCACAAAAAGATTTTTTAATTCCTTCAGGGTAAAAACAATGAATTTCGCTTTTAGCCCCTTCAAAGCAATAATTGATGTCTAAAGACTAATATCTCAATGAAATAGTATGTAATTTTACACTGTACTATAATATATGCTGCTATTAGCCTTGTTACTCGTTCTTGTGCAACTTTTTTTATTCTATATTAGAAAAATGCATTGCAAAGGGTAAAATATGCTAAAACTCATAGCAGATAGAAACTGCTTCAAAGAATGGCATCAGAAACAGTGAGCGAATAGGGTTTTTTTTGCACTTATTGGACAAGTTTGACATTTCTATTATAGTTACACGTTTAATTTTTCACCCGAGTATCCCCAAAACCCTGAAGAAAGCTTCTTTGAGGATTTGCAGCTACGTCACAAAACCACGTGACTGTGTGTTTACGTCTCCATATTGGTAGGGAAGCTTGGTAGGTTTTAGCGTAGAGATTACTGCAAGTGTAGTGTGGAAAGCGTTCGGTTTTGTTGAAATATTAATTAGTATGAAGCACAGTGTCTATATGGCCGTAGTTACCACTTGTGTAGCAATGGGTTGTCATAACAGAAAATAAAAGAGATCGTGGAAGTCTGATTATTGATTTCCAGCCGAACACGAAAAGAAATAACTGTGGATCGCGGCGGAGGGCGGTCCATGTATAATCCGTCCACGTCTTATTTTCTGCTTTAAACAAATGATAAACACTTTACACATTAAACACAACCAAAATGAGATAATACATCTAATTTTACATCTGAGTTTCTGGGATGTGCCAGAAAGTGATGATCTGTCAGAACCTAACGAAGCCACCGCAGGTCGCTCAGGTCCTCTCGGTGTCTCGGTTCTGCTGCTTTTCCTCGCCACAAAACGCACACGACACTAAAATCCAGGTGACAATGTGTCCACTTTGACAGAAAACATATTTTTTGCTTCACGTTTGGGATTTCACAGATTAAAAAGATCAGATGAAGAGATATGCTGTTACGAGAAATTCGGACATGTTGCTCGCTGTGACCGGAGCACCGAGAGAAACTGCAACCCGTGGCTGCTTGTTACGTTTCTGGCAGATGATCGCTTCTAATCGTAGACAAAACATGCATAGATTTTATCGGCTTAAATACGCACTAGTGATGTTTTGAATTTATGTAGTTTTCCTTCTGGAAAAAGCATCATGGTACCGGTGTTACACCAAAATCTGTGACCCATCAGAAACTTTGACTGCAGGGGGCGATAGTGGGATCTTTTTCTGTATCACTGTCTTGGTAGACGGGATAGAAGAAACCCATTATAATGCAGGTACAGTAAGGTAACACTTTCTGATGGCTATCAGAAATGGTGACCTCCGCTGTTCTGGCCTTATAAGGGTGACTTTTTTAAATGGCCCAGAATGAAGTGGTGAGATGGAGAAGTTCCTAAATACACATTTATCGGTCTCGGTTTTACATTTTATGGATATACAGTTAGATTCTCAAATAGAAAACTATTTTGTTAAGAACTC
>JAVQJG010020029.1:0-20563 GCA_036024015.1 Craterocephalus amniculus | reverse complement strand
CTCCATTTCTCTGATGGAAAACGCTGCATCAGCTGACAGGCGTCATGAACATCAGAGCAGCAGGTTGAAATAAAAATAAAAAGTGTCGGGCTGTAATATTATATGAAAACATCTGAACAAAAAAAATCTGAACACGATTTAAGGATATAATATATTTTTTAATGACTGTGTGGATTTGACCTGGACCGACAATAGGGACCGATATATTCACGGCATCCGGGGTTGCTGTGGCAACGGCTGGTAGTCACGTGCTCCACGGCGGAGAGAAAGTAGTGAGCTTCGTGTCCGAATCGCCGTCAGAACGAGTGCCCTACATAGTGCGCTATGCAGTGCAGCCCTATGTAGTGATTGAGGGGTTAGGGCATAGGACGCACATTCGGACACAGCCTATGTATCACCCCAGAACACCGCCACCAAGGCTAGTGAGGATGCAAGGAGGCAAAGAGTGTAGAAACATATAACATACCCTGAGACCATGAGCATTTACTTACTAACATCCCAGTTGAACCCAGACTAGCTAACATACCGCTGATGATTCATAAGTGTTAGTGAATAAAAATGTATTTTTCACTTTTTCACAAGTGCTTTCTTAATCAATTCCTTATTGAACAATTTATTCATGCTTATGCACTTTTTTGTTTTTAGGACCTACTTAAAATTAATCATTAGATTTTTTTCTTAAAGTCCCTAAATACTTGATTACTAACATATAAGCTCTAGCCCTGAAAACTCTTGAATTAAAGAAGTTTGTTCATCTTATTTTTGGTTCTTCAGTTATCACTATTTCCTGAATATTGACTGGTTAATAATGTTTTCTTATTCATTCCCCACTAATTTCTTAAAACAAGACATATTCAACTAATGATAAGCATATTTGATGTGGCTCTAGTTATTACTTTAGAAATTATCTTACTCAAGTCTAACTTATTACTTCTGAAATAATAGAAAACCAAACTTATAGTATCTTATCTTATACTAAGTATCGTAAGCAGAAATCATTTTTATATACCACATGTCTTCTTCAGGCCCATGTTGTCCTAACCACAGTATGGTGGGAGAGAGTAATAAGAACCCTGATGTCATGCAGGCAGCTATTAGGTGGCGTCAGAGTTAGAACAATAACAGACTAATAAAGCCTGTCAGTGTGTAAATAAGACTTTTTTTTCCTTCTTTAAGCTGGGACAACAGAGGCGGATAAAGTCCCTTTATTTTTATGGTTTCTCAGGCCAAGAACCATATATTTTTTTTCTCCATTGGCTTCTTTTCTCCCCATTGGTTAATGATTATAGCTTAAATTTACAAATACAAGCTGAATTTTCCTGGGCACTGTTCCCCCAGAATTTGCAAGGGCACTCACTTTTTCCATTGAACCCATTTTGTCCTGCTTCTTCACAAGTGTCTGGGCTTAGGACACAGCTTTGAAATGTTTTTCAAATATACTAAAATGATGTTGTAATCCTTTTCATCAAACAAAATACTTGTTGCAGCACTGCAGCCAACCAGCTGATTTGGATCTTGATACTCAGATTACTTGTATTGTTGATCTTACTTGATCAAGAAAAGAATAAGCATTGGGATCACGTCTCTGATAACAGATAAAAACAGTTTGCAGCTTGATTTAGTTTTCTGTTGCACTCGACAGTTTTCTGTTCATCATAACAGCAAAATCACACACACATCAGTTTCTGTGAAACCACTGGATTTGATCAGTATATGTATATAAAAAAAAATCTTCCTACTCTTTAGAGCTGCAGCAGTTCCACGGAGTTCGGCGGTTCGAGCTGGAGCGCTCCTGCTGCTTTAGTGCTCTGCTGCTGGATGAAGAAAGGGGCCGAGTCTTCGTTGGGGCTAAGAACTTCCTGCTGTCACTCTCTTTGGATAACATTGCCAAGCAAGAACAGAAGGTAAACTTAAATACAGTGTATCTGCATAAAAGGTAGGAGTGAGTGAGAACATTCTCGAGCCAAGCAAATTTCCCATGGCTGAGATAACTCAGCCATCTGTTTTGATAGAATGAGGTAAGTTACATTTGAAATTCTTATAACTTTTTCTTTTCAGGGGGGTTTATTAAACTATGGTTAAGGGTACCTAAGTAACATAATGTACACTATAGAGTTTAATTAAGCAAAAAATATGTAGTTGTCAATTTCCCAAGTATAGTTTTAGCATCATTACGAGCTGAAAGACAAGAATTAGCCACTAGCAAGTCCAGACTTTAACCTAATTGAGAATAGTTTGTGCATGTTTAAAGGGGAAGTTCGGTATTTTGCAACCTGGACCTATTTTCTAGCATGAAATACAATCATTTACTCACCCAGAGAGTTTTGGTGTAACTTGAACTCCTTCGGGAGATATTTGGATCCACTCGCGATCAGCATATATTGCAGGCACTGTGGTGCGGCCTGGAAGTGATGTAATCAAAGCCACCACTCAAAGTTAATGGCTGTAAATAACGACAGATCACCAAAAAAACCAACTCCAAGCCGAATGGAGCTCACAGAGGGATCAGACCAGCGATTCATAACAACACATTGGTGAAATGAAGGAGTTTATTTATGGCAGAAATTGCCTTAATTAAAGCCTGCATGAACTTGCCCCGTTCACTCGAATTATATTGCATGTACACTGATTGCGAATGGATCCAAATATCTCCCCAAGGAGTTGAAGTTACACCAAAGCTGTCTGGGTGAGTAAATGATCGTTTTTCATGCTCGAAAATAGGTCCAGGTTGAAAAGTACCGAACTTCCCCTTTTAACTCTCTCATCATCAACACACAAATGTGGGTAAAAATAACTGCAACTCTTGACACACTAATGTTAACATATACAGTGGCATAAGTGTATTGTAATGATGCCGTGATGAATTTGGGCTGAAAAGAACATTAGTACACGATTTTTATGTAATTTTACCAAGAAGTGTTTTTTCTGTCATGAGGCTGTTTTATTATTTTATTTTGTGTTAATCACAAGGTAGATAAAACAATTACACTGGCAATAGATGAAAGGGTGGAAATGGGTCTTATTTACAACTGGTGCCATATTGTTTGATTTCTAAGAATTGTTTATTACTTCCTGTATCAAAGCCAGGCCACGAGTGCTCCATTGATGTGTATTCATGTGGACTTAAAGGAATGGAAGAATGATAAATATTCAGATGTGTGGGCATATTTTACAATTATGCCTCTTGCACATATGAAACTACTCAAGTGTGTGTCCCTAGGGGATAAGAGACAGAAATGTGGGACTGATAGAGAAAGGTAGAAAATCAAAGAACTGGATATAAATAAAAAGAAAACACTGGTCCAAAAAAGATTCCCATTAATATCTAAAAGGGATACTATGATTGAAGCCTTATCCTTTACAGCAAGCATTAGTTTTAATCTCTTTTTTAAAAGCACAAGATGTAGAGACGTAATCACTTAAACCCTCCAGCATTCCTGCATACAGTCAAACATTTTTCAGAGGCCTGAAAGTGTGCACAATTTACTGCAAATACTTGAAAATCACTGAGAATGTGTAAGGACACTGACGAAACTATAACTACACAAGCAAAAAAGAGCCAGTTAGAAACATCTGTCCAGCTGCTGGGAGTAAATTATATATTTAGAGTTAGATCTGTAACCTCTGTTGGTTTGAGTTGTACTGTATGGGCGAGTTTGATTTATGACCAGGGTGTGCAGATTCATTGTACTGAAGCTGTTTATCTAGTGTGACTAAGTGTGGGTGGGACAAAGATGTTCAACTGGTGGAGAAAGAAGTAGATGATAAAGAGGAGAAAGGACAGGAAGTGAGTTGAACAAAGCAGGGAGAGTCTGAATAAAAACATTTCATGTTTATGAAGAAGCCAATTATCCTAGTCATATTTGTTTGAGGTTTTAAAAAGTTTCTATTTATGTGGATTAAATCATGACTGCCATGTTTCAGATCCACTGGCCTGCACCTGTTGACTGGAGAGAAGAGTGTAACTGGGCTGGCAAAGACATCACTGTAAGTCTCTTTTATCACCTTTCATCTCTTCTCCACCAGGTTTTTTTCCACATTTCAGATGCTAAAACATTTTGGCTCTAGTAAATCTACAGTAGAGTGCAGTAAACTATTCGGACAAGAAAATAACAAAACTGCATGTGTGAGCAGTAATATTTTGCCTCTCCTTTTTTTCTAAAAAAACACTACACAAAGCATAAATCATAACTGTTTAAAACCTTTGTAGCTACAGTGTTAGTAGCTTTCAGACTTCACCCTCGGCACAGAGAAATAAGAGGCTCCTCACAACCGAAGTAACTGTCCACTTTTAACCAGCCTAACACAATGCTACCTTTTACTCCACTGGAGTCATGGGAGTTATCACAAGACAGAATTTGCACATATAAACTGATAGCATGTAATAGAAGGTGCAGCACTCCCACTTTTGGACCTGCCATGTTGTGAGATCACTGCTTCAAAATCAAGTTATTTTAAACCCCATGTGATGGAAATCTACACAGTTAAATGCAATGTCAAAGGCATTTGTTTGGTCTCTCCACAGCAGCTCACAATCAACAAATGAATGCAGTGACATAATAAACAACGTGCTTTAGGTTTTTATATGTCGGATAAATAAAAACGTTCAGTCTTCCTCTGGAATGAGGGTGAGCAAATAACTGATGGTAGATAAAATCTGATCTTAATCCATCCAGTTAAGAAATTTACAGGTAGTGCTGCTGTAACAGTCTTAAGATGATACAATATCAGAACCTGTAAAATGCTGAATTCTTGATTCATTCAAATAGAGGTAAGGTTTCTTCTGACATTGGTATTTAACAGCTTTGAGAATGTTAAACTATCTCTTTATTACATTAGTTTAACAGCTGACTGTGGATCAAATAAATGCAATACCATAATTATGCTGACAAAAAAGGTCAGAGGTCGGAGAAATTTGATTTGTGCAACATCGTTTCAGTAACTTTATTAACAGCCAGGCCCTTGCCATGGTAAAGGTTTATTGTGGCCACGAACAATACAGACGGACAGTTTTGTAAGAAGTGTAGGTAATCTGCAGATTTGATCTGACCTTTTTGCCTAAAAACGAACTCCAAACACACATCGCCCTTACAATTCATTGGTCTTTTTTTGGCTGCCAACATGAACTGAAACATGAAGAGTTTAATGTTGATCTACTATGACAGAAGCCCATCCCAGGAAAATGGTGCATAAAAGTGTCATGTAATGATAATCTGCCTAAATTCAGGCTCTGCTTTACTGACAGACAAGTAGTAGCTACCTAAAGTTTATAGACCACCCAGGATTTAGTCACACACAACTTAAAATAAATGTGTTAAAATGTTTTTCTTGTGTCTATTTCTATGTAAAGTTGGAATCCCACCAGACACACCACATATTTTTTGTCATACTATATCCATACTCATGTTTTACCAGTCTTTGTTTACATTTATTTATGTAACATGCATACATACTGTTTGCATGTGTGTGTCTGTGTGTACAAAACAAGCCCGTCATCAGTGTGATTACACAGCTGCAGCAGACAGACACAAGCTCCATTCATACAATAGTGGAGGCTGCAGTTTCACCTGACCAAGAGGCTGTCTGTAGGCGTGTGTTCAAGTTTCATTGTGTGTGTGTTTGTGTGTGTTTGAAAGTGAGAGTAACAGTGGAAATGGTAATTGGCAAAGAGCATTAGTATAATGACCCTAGGGGAAGGAGGGAACCGAATGGAAAGAAAAAGATAAGAAAATACGTTTGGGGGAATAATGTTGCATGGCAAAGTCTTTCTCCTTAGTCATTCATTGCTGCTTTTTATGGCTTCTACAAAGTTTTTAGCCAGATCTTTTTTCTTTTCCAAGCATTTCCTTTTCATTTTAATTCTTTTGACTTTTCTAGGTGAAAACTCACCCACACAAAAACTGAGCTGACCTCAAACTTGTTTATAGGGATAGTTTCTCCTACATCATCCCATGCGCTTTCGAAAAGATTGATGAGATTTATGGTACAGCAGGACACAAAGCGATGAGTCATGCTAGTGAGGTATCTCATGTAAACGCAAACATTACCACAATTTCAGTTTCTTTAGTTTTTTTGTCTTTACTAGGTTTCTGACTTTAACATTGTATACATACAACGTTGTTTAATATACACAATTATATACTCTGCTAACTCTACTAACACGTTCTGCATATTTCTTTATCACTGCACGAATGAAGATAAATTAACTGCAGTGTTGGTACCCACAAAAATGACTTCGTTAACAAATGAGACACTCAAGGCAAACACAATCACAGACTCATAAACAGAGACAGACAGCAGCAGTAAACAGTTGACACGTTTCTTAGACACTTAGTCTGACTCAGGACTGAGGCTTTACACAGGAGCTGTGTATGTGATTGTGTTTATGCTGCTTTGCTGGCACACACTTTTTAACTGTCTTAGAGCTATTAACAAGCATGAAGTCGGAATAATGGATGAGATTTTGTTTAAAAGTTTATTTTTCAAAAATGTACTATTTGTACAGTCAGAATCACTGAGTGATGGTTGAATCACTGTATGATTTACAATCTGCAACCACAAAAATCACTTGTTAAAATCTAGTCGCCTTTCTAGAAAAAGAAAAATATTGAAACGTCTAAATCTGAAAAGCGGTGGGTGTTGAGTCTGAAACTGTACTCATCCCAAAACACCACCTTTCTGACGCCTCACCACTTTTGGAAAATGTAAAACAGCAACCGTATTTTGTGCTACTGTGTAGGAGGACTTGAACCAAATAGGAAACTTTAAACCATAAATAAGTAAATATAAAGCCTAATGTTTATTGTGCAAGTAAGTTATCTACACCTCTGTGTTGAAACAATGGCAAACAGAGAGGGAAGTTACAATAAGGAATAAAAAATATGGAATAATACTGGACTACAGGAAATAAGTATTTCACTGTCCGTTGAGTTTACAGAAAGTCATATTCCAGAAATGAGTCCATTCCAGGAGAAACAAATGTCATACCGGTGTCAGCACCGCTACACTGTCCTGCTAAAGAGATCAAAAACACACCATGACTATTACACTATAGTGTGTTGTGTATCTAAGGGAAACAGTATCTACTGTGCAGCACCATTCCAACCCATTCACTCATTAACTTTATTAAAGTTTCCTGGATTATCAGGACTGATGTGGAAATACAATGGTGGATGTTTTTTTTTTTTTAAAAAGGAAGCAAGTATGGCCAAATTAAACCCTCATATATATTTTTATGTATAATACAAACCACACAGTCATGTCAAAATAAATGCTTTTAATCCCTTACTTTGATTTATTATTAAAACAAAACCACCTTCATACAAAGTATACTTTTAACTTTAATCGTGCTTCTTCCTAATGACACATTATAATACATTCATTCATTGTGTATACTTTGCTCCTTTTGTACAAATAGTCGAGGGACAGAACAGATACTAGCTACATAATAGCTGACATGACAAATTGGTCAATCAGGTTAATGATCTCTTGAAAAGACAAGAGCGTAAAGAAGAAAATGGACATCTTCAACGGAACAATAGAGCTTTAAAAGACACGATGCAGAATCCTAAAGCTCAGGCCACAGTGGGGTCACTCTCTGCTTTTCTGCTCACTGTTTCAAACAATGAGCCAGCGGTAGGTCAAAGGTTCGTCAGCGAACCCTTCATCATCCCACATTACCACACACACACACACACACACACACACACACACACACACACACACACACACACACACACACACACACACACGCACACTGAGAAAATGTAATTGCTGGCAAAACTCACCTTCCTTGTTGCTTTCAGATCTTTTCAAGTCTTTCAAGCATGTGCTGAGTACCCTCCTGTTCTCTTTCTCTTTTGTCACATCAAAGAACTGCTGCTCTTCTGACCGCCTCGTCGTTTGATGCTCCCTGACACACATACACACTCAATCAAACACATAAAGAGGTTAGAATACAATAGAGATAGCTGGAAGAGGTCGAGGCGTCAGACAAACTCAGAATTCTGAGGATGAAAAGGTGAAGTGAAACATTTCACTGATGAGGAATACAGTATGTGTGTTTGGAAGCTGGTGATGTTTGAGTGTTGTGCACATCATTGTGTGTGTTTACGTGAAACCTAAGAATATTGTGTGTCCCTGCAATTTAATTTCTCCTGTTTGTCAGCAACTTAACAAACCAGTGGATTGGACTAAAACATGTGCATTAACAGCTTCCCCTTAACTCCCTGGTGAGCTTTAAATGATGAAAGGCAGGTTTTTGTTGCAAACATTGAAGGTTTTACACATGTGTGCATTTGTTTCTTTACGTGTTGTTAATGTGTCGCGTAAAGTGTAAAGTATGAGTGAGGCTGAATGACTTTTTCCCCTTTTTTATTTCACAAGAAAGAGAGAAATAGCAAAAGTACATAAAATGTCACTCATAAAAACGTAACCATGATCATATTTGGGTAGCAATCATAAAACATAATCTGTTGCTATAAATAGTGATGACTGAGCTTTAAGTTTCAGACCTGGTCATGAGGAAATGTTGGCACAATCGGTTTTTAGAAACCCACAGCACTACAATACAACATGATGTAATATAACAAAACTCTATAGATGTTACATTTAATGTTACTTCTTTGTCATTTTAAGATTCGCGTTGCATCCCCTGGTCAGCAATGAGAAAAAAGATCATTATCTCAAAGAATTGTTTAATGAATGAATGAAGCACAGAAACTGAGGTGATCATTATAGCCATGCACATTCCTACTGACACATACTGTGTGTGTGTGTGTGTGTGTGTGTTTTCACCCAGGACACAAAGGGTGTCACAACAGTGTGCAGGAGTGGGAGCTGGAGATTTGACTGTTGTCACAGCCAGAAAAGAATGTGAGGAGTTATGTGAGGAATGTACATCACTTTAACCAAAGAACAGAGAGTCCAAGTTTAGGAGGCTCCAGCTGAAAGCATACGACTGAATTCTTCATATGCAGCCTGTGAAGTGGGATTGGCTTCATACATGCAGGACAAAACAGAAAGAACACCCGTTAAATTCTCACTTGTGGCTAAAATGACACTGCGCTTGTGTGTGTGTGTGTGTCTCTTTCAGTCTGACTGTGTGAACTATGTAAAGATTGTGCACCACTATAACCGCACCCACCTGTACGCCTGTGGAACAGGAGCCTTCCATCCCACCTGTGCTTTTGTGGAGGTGGGACACAGGATGGAGGTGAGAAACATACAAACACAAACCAACTCAAACACAATTTACTTTGACAGGTTTTAAATGCATTTTAAAAAGAAAATGTGAGAGAACACAAACAGCCAGACAGAACTTCAGACCATGTACGTTGGTCCTTTCAGAGCTCAGCGTTGGTCATGCTTACAAAAAATAGCAAAAAAAGCACTATCAAAAGCCAAGTAGTGCAGACCATGAGACCTCTTTGTGTTGTGTTTGCTTTCATTCAGGACCACGTGTTCAGGATCGACCCCTCTAAGGTGGAAGATGGGAAAGGGAAGAGCCCGTATGACCCTCGACATAATGCTGCATCTGTGCTCGTCGGTAACTGAACCCAACGCTCGTTAACACAAGATGATTATTCATTAAGTTTTACCTTGGCTCATGAGAGAAATATTGTCTATTTAAACCCGATCCTACTTTATTGCCTCCTATAGGGGATGAGCTGTATGCAGGTGTGGCCACAGACTTAATGGGACGAGACTTCACCATCTTCAGGAGTCTGGGAAAACGTCCCTCTATTCGTACCGAGCAGCACGATTCCCGCTGGCTAAATGGTGTGTTTACATCACAGATTGAGTATCTCAGGGTTGTTTAAATATAGCTCAAACTATAAAAGTCCTGGACAACTTCAGGACAAGTTGTGGAGGAGATCATTTCACTTGGATTTGACGTGTAAAAGACGGGACAGATCTAAAACCTACAGGGCACAGGCCTTTTAAATCTAAACAACCCTGTTTTAGAGTAAAAAAATAAATAAATACCATTTTCAACTTTGGTTGCGCCGACATTTTTAAATGACTGACAGTGTCTCTTCTTTCATTTCGCCAGAACCAAAGTTTGTTGGTTCCTTTTGGGTTCCTGAAAGTGAAAACCCGGACGATGACAAGGTCTTTTTCTTCTTCCGGGAGACAGCTGTTGAGGCTCAAGGGTTGGGAAAGTCCACCTACTCCCGTATCGGACAGCTTTGTAGGGTAAGAGTGCTTTTAATAATTAATTTGAATAATTTAGATAAAAATGAAAAAAGGTTAGGGGGTCAAATATTTTACAAAGCAAACTTTAAGCTAGTTAAATGTCCAAAAAGTTGTATTTATTCATGAATCTATGACAAAATGAAATGTTGTTTCTCATGAAATGTGTTGTGTGGAATCAGAATGACATGGGCGGTCAGCGAAGTTTGGTGAACAAGTGGACAACATTCCTCAAGACCCGTCTGATCTGCTCCGTGCCAGGAGCTGATGGCAGTGACACATACTTTGACGAGCTACGTAAGTTTTCACTGGCACTGATACTTTTAAGCCTGGGTACATCAGTGAAGTCTGAAATACATGTTCTGCAGGAAACTCAAATCCTCATCTGTGTTTAATCATTGTTCTAAGAACCTTACTACCAGTGTCATTCCTAAAGATAAACAACAATTAACATAAGCTTCATATTTTCTGTCTCCATTTTTTATTATTGTCCATATAAATATTCTGCAGTATAATTCAGTCAGATGTTTTCAAAAGGCAGGAAAAATTTAAACAAAGAGTTAAAATATGGGCCGATTTTCCATCTTTACTTCTGGATTTTTACCCAGAAGCAAATTCTGCTGGTGCAAATGGAGACAGTGTTGAGTAAGGCATAATAAATAAACCAGAATTTCTGACCTCAATTGTAGATTTCCTTTCAGTCCTGCATTCCTTCAGACTCTAAGAAACCATGAGTAAAGGTTTCATAGGTTGGAGTTTCTGGTTGGAACTGAGGGCAGTGTTTATTCTGTGGGTACAATGTCACTTCCAGGTTTGTTTCTGGTGAATCTTCACATGACAACAAAACAATAATGTGTTCTCACAAGATGAGATGCAGAAATTATGATCAATCTAAAAATGACAGACTGAGGCTGGAGGAAGTTGTTTTAGGTTAGACATAATGTCACTGTAAACTCACATGGAGTCTTCCACAATCATCTGGAGCCAGTTTGCCTGAATCATTTCAACCAGAAACCTCTCAAAAGTTTATAATAGAAGTGTTAATTCCTCAGCTAAATGAACCCTTCATAAAAACCCATCATGTGCAGTATCATTGCTTCATAACTGTAAGTGACAGTGTTCCCATCATGCCTCAGAGCATTTTGAAAAGCAGAACACAGTTTAGTTCTTTTCTTTTTAGGCACTGAACAAAATAAAAACACTTAAAAACACATGGATAAGAGTAATAACTCAACCAACCTGGCCAAGTTGTTGAAAGCAAAGCAACTCATCGACTTTAATTTGTGAGGCCACAGTTGGCCTGTTTGCAGCACTTCCCCACATTCACTTCCCTCCTGAAGCTCAGCAAAACCTTGGTTTTCAGTGGCTCATGTGGCTCCAACATAGTGGAAAGTTTACACTTACAGTAAGCACCAAAGCAAAGTTGCTAATATTTCCCATGAAATAATAGTCACTTTATTAAAAATGAAATATTAATTATAAAGCATGAGCATAGAAGAGTGTTAAGTTGATTAATGCAGATACCTAAATGAATGGGAGAAAAGGCAAATGAGTGTCCTTGTTTCAGATTAAAACACATTTGCTTTGTTTATCTCAGTCTGAAGACTTGGCCTTCCTTAGTGGCATCATTACTCAATTTCAAAAGGACTGTAGAGCTTTATTATGTAACTCATCTCAAACCTGCAGTCATGCGGTTTGCCAGATCTGATAGTTCTGTTTGACCACAACTGTGGGCCATAGTATGATCTGGCTGTGTATCCCATGACAAAGCGAAAGGGTAACTAAGTGGAAAGCTTTGTCCAAACTCTAAGCCCACCTTACCCCATCTGTCAGTCACATTTCTTCATATAACCAATTAATGTCTTATCTTGACAATGACTTTGTGATCATACCTGAGCCCAGCAAAGAAAATAACTAAATGCAGAAAAAACAATTTTATTAATCCTCGAATGAAAAAGATAAATACATATAAATTCATTATTCATAACAGTTACTCAAATCAAATTGACTTTAATTAAGATTAAATATATATAATTCAATGAATTGACTAAAATCATTATAATCATTTCAATTTATTTAAGTTAGAAATCAGAATAATTAATGATTTGTATATAATGTAATAATATAACTATAACTATAATTATAACTGATAATAATAATAATAATAGATTTGATAGAACAGTTTAATTAAAAATAGGACAATTTGAAGTCAATTACTTAACTTTTTAAAGCAGTCAGTCATGTCCATAGGGCTTTGCTTATCTATCTTCCAATCTTTGACCCTTGACTACCGCCACCTGACCTGAGTGTGTGTTTGTATGTGTGTGTCCGTCCTTAGGTGATGTGTTTCTGCTGCAGACGAGGGACAGAAAGAACCCTCTGGTTTACACAGTCTTCTCTACTTCCAGGTCAGAGTCTGTTCACATTATGTGTGTTTGTTTATGCACATGTATGTGTGTGTCACATCTATGTGTGCAAGAAAAAGTGAAAAGAGAGGAAACAAAGTGAATGCATGTCCTGCGTGTTTTTGTTGTATTTAACCCTGGTTCCCTTTTCTCCCAGTAGCAGTGTATTTAAAGGCTCAGCTGTGTGTCTCTACTCCATGAATGACATCCGGAGGGCCTTCCTGGGGCCCTTTGCTCACAAAGAGGGGCCCAACTACCAGTGGGTCCCCTTCCAGGGAAAAGTACCCTATCCCCGCCCAGGCATGGTATGTCGATAATCACAATGGCACATCAACAGACAAGTGTAGAGTTTACAACAATCAGATCTAATGAAGCAAATACACCCCCTTCAAACTCTTCTAAGGTCAAATATAATATTTTTTCCTTCCTTTTTTACTATGCCCTTTAAGTTTGTCATCTTTAGAATATAGCTACAGATTAATGTCCCCAATGTGAAAGTGTTTTAACATTGTTACTGCTCCAGTGATAACAAAATAGTTTAATGTGAAAAGTCATTCCACAAACTCATAAATATACAGAAAAATACAATGAAATATTGTAATATCATGATTTTGAAATGTTATTTGGACACAGTTGTTAAGGTTTTAGTCACGCACATCTGGTCTGATTCTGTTTCCGTTTGCACACAGAACAGAGAAAATATCTGTTTTTACTAATATAAATTCATCATTTGCCATGCAATATTCTTATGTTCTTAGTTTTGTACTGTACCTACTTCACTACTTATTTTCTTCTTAAACTTCCTCACAGTCCAGCTAATCAATATAACAGCTCTTACATTCTGCTCAGCAGCTAACTATAGCGTCAGCAGGATCTGTGATGCTGAGCTTCACCTTTCACTGCAACAGCAGAACAATTCCCACTGTACAGTGCAGAATAGTAATTTTATTTGGCCTACAGTAAATCCTCCCTCACCCCATAATCACGTCATCGGGGTGTAAAATTAGGGCAGAACAAATCAAATTCAAGACAGATCGTGCTTACAAGTGAAATGAGACGAAACTGCTGGTTAATTTGATTTCGATTTCAAATCAAATCTTATAAGCAAACTGTAACAACAGGACACACCAAGTTTTATTCAATAAAAATGCTTCGGTTAATTCAAGAAAAATGTTTTAAAAAAATGTAAGCGTATATCGCAGATGGTGTTTAAGTTGAGTTTAGAGTTCAGAAAAATCAGGGCTGGAATTTTGATAAAGGAAAGAGGCTGGACTCTGACCTGGAGTAAATCTCTTTCAACTCCCTGAAACCCATCACATTATAATCACCCCACCTTGACCTGCTGGACTGTGGCTTGGTGTATTTCAAGCCAACTGCTGATGAGTCAGACATTTCATCCCACTTTACATGAAGCCACAGAGCAAAAGTAAATTTCTTTGCTAATATAAGTCCGTATGGGACGGATGAGTCCAAACACGACGGGGAGCGTCTGGGAGGCGCATGAACTCAAACTGACGCCTCCACAGCAGTTACTGTAAATTCTCACACGGGCGAAAACCTGAGACAACATGTGCTTTCAAACGGCTTCAGCTTGGATTTTAATCAGATTATGGGTTTTGATGAAATTTGGGATTTTGATCTTATCAAGTTATCACTTAAGTTGGAACAAATTCTGTACCACAGCAAAGTATTGTCAATAAGTAGATTCATCTTTATTTCCCTTTCCTCCATCAGTGTCCCAGCAAGACGTTCGGCAGCTTTGAGTCCACAAAGGGTTTCCCAGATGATGTGATCCAGTTTGCCCGACACCACCCTCTGATGTACAACCCGGTCTACCCCATGAGCCGAAAGCCCATCTTTGTTCGAACCAACGTGGACTACAGCTTCATGCAAATCGCAGTGGACAGAGTCAATGCTGCTGATGGACAGTATGATGTCATGTTTATTGGCACAGGTGAATAATTGCTCTGTTTTTAACTTTAGATTTAGCCCGTTCTAGTAATAAAAAGATAATAAAAGATTATGTATCTGTTATTTCAGATAAAGGGACAGTTCTTAAAGTGATCAATGTACCCAAGGAGAGCTGGAACAACATGGAGGAACTTTTACTGGAAGAGTTGGAGGTTTTCAAGGTAAAAACAGTATGATAATCATAATTTCTTCTTACATAAAGTAATATTGAACTGTGATACATACATGGAAAAATACAAGTGCATGCATTATATATATAGTTTGTTTCTAATGTAGTTTTATTGATTACTACACAACTAAATGCACATTCGATAATTTGCTGCATCTCTGCTGTTCTTTAGGATGCTTCATCGATCATCGACATGCAGATCTCTTCGAAACGGGTATGTTTGCTTCACAGTCAAAATGTAAAATAAAAAAACATGACATATTCTGGCTCTTCTTTTAAGAGAATACTGATCTTTGAAGTACAAGGGTATCATCTTGAAAACATTTCAAATTCTCACATGATTTTAATCCCTGATCTGGATCTGTGCATCTGCATGGAGATGGAGGGAAAAAATGTTGTTGGAGGCTAAGCAAAACCCGAAAGGTTACATAAAGTACATCGAACATCACCTGAAGGCATCATAAATTGCAGAAGTTGTCCAAGGCACAGAGAGCTGGATGATTAGATTTATGATAGATAACAGCTCAAGCTGTTTTGAACTTTGATAAGAGCACATTCCTGAAGCCCTCTTTTTTAAAAAACGTTTCTTTTTACTCTGCATGTTTTTCACAGCAACAGCTGTATGTCAGCTCCGACACAGGCATTGCCCAAGTTCCCCTGCACCGCTGCAGCGTGTACGGGAAGGCCTGCGCCGAGTGCTGCCTGGCCAGAGACCCGTACTGCGCCTGGGATGGAACATCCTGTACTCGCTACCTGCCAAACACAAAGAGGTCGGTTGCCCAAACAGCAGGACACACACAATCATTTCTGGATGGAAAGCGAATGAAAGAATCTGTATTCACAAAAAGGATCAAATTTTAAGTTGTTGAACTCTTTTCAGACGTTTCCGACGCCAGGATGTAAGAAACGGAGACCCCAACACTCTCTGCTCTGGAGGTAAAATTACTGCACCGTTATTACAGACTCAAACATCCTCCGCTATGCTGATTTGTCAGGAAAACTCGTTTTTTTGGGGGTTTTTTTTTGGTCATTAAAAACAAACCACATAACCTGAGATTACTATAATTGGTTTTGAAGGCAGACTGCTGCAGATGTATATTCAAGTAACAGGAACAAAGCCGTGTTCTTATCCTGCTGGGACTCACAGAAAGTCCTGGCATCTGAAATCTTACTGTCCCCCTGCCAAAACCTCCAGAATAACCCTTTCTTCCTTCATCCCCGCTGACCTCCGTCCTCCCAGACCACAATACCGGCATTTTGCTGCTATCTGTCTTTCTGCCACGCAGCTAAATCAGGCTAATCGCTCAAAATGAAGGAGCTCCTGGGTAATACGATTACATCATGTGGTATGCAAGCTGAGTTGTGTAAAACTAATGAAGGTCAGAGTAACTGATGTGAGTGGCTTTGGCCCAAAGTGCTGATCAGTCTGCTTGTCAGGTTGCACACCATTGTTTCCTCTGTAAGCCATGCACCTTTTCAATTCTTCGAGTAGTTTTAGCTGAGGTTGGGATTTAGGACACATTTGCTGATATTATGTTAGCAGCCTCCACCACTAAGTGCTGGAAGGACCATAAGTTTCTTCTTGAGACATCAAACGTGACCAGATATACAGATCAAAGAACTGCAGCACTGGTACATATTCAACCAGGACGCCAACAAAATGATTTATGTGAAGTTCCTCATTTAGATAAAGACTAAATATGGGACAGGTTTTCTTGGTCTAAACTAATTTAAGAGAATTAAATCTTTCCTTTACATCTTCTAGGTTTTTTTCTTCGTATGTTTTGTTGTCTTTTCCCCATGTCTGAGAATTTGTGTATTTGCATTGTCCTCATTCTCTTCTGTCCCCACTCTGGTCGGGTCCTGTAGTTTCACCAGCGAGGACCTCCTCAGGTGATGCACTCTCATGTTTTTGTCTCTGCTGCCCCCCGCAGACCACCATAAGCACCGTGTGGCTGAGAAGAAGCTGTATGGAGTTGAGGGAAGCAGCACTTTCTTGGAGTGCATCCCCAAATCTCTTCAGGCCAGAGTCACCTGGACGTTCCAGAAACATCCACAGAACCCACGAGAAGAGGTGAGAAGGATGACAGATGGGAATGATGAAGAGAATATTTAGTAGTGGTTTCAAAAATGTTGTTCATGTTATCAGATAATGAAATGTATTTTTCTGATTCTGATTAGTGTTAATATTGACAATTACCTCATGGTGAGGATGATTTTAAAGATGTTTTTACAGTTTAAACTTCAAATTCAAGCTGCCTTTGCATTATAGTCATGAAGCAGGATCCTTATAGAATCAGCATAAGAAGCACTAAAATATTTACAACCCTTGTACATGCATCGGTTCTGCAAAACTGAAATATTCAATTGTGCAAAAAAACAAAAGTAGACATCTGGAAAACACCATATGTTGATGTGATTTAACTGTATTTCGTCCCTCAGGTCCGTCTAGATGACCGTGTCCTCCAGACAGACAGGGGCCTCCTGATTCGTCGCGTCCTAAAGAGAGACATCGGTGTCTACCAGTGCCATGCTATGGAGCACGGCTTCACCCAAACGTTACTAGGCATCACTTTAGAAGTTTTACCTTCAACATCCTCCTCCGTCTCAAAACTGCCTGCTGATGCGCCTCCGCGGTTAGAGCCCCGCAGCGGAGGCTCATCTTCAATGACCAATCAAAAGCTTTGGTACAGGGACTTCATGCAGCTGGTGGACCACCCGAACCTGAGCACCGTTGATCAGATCTGTGAGCAGGTTTGGGCGCGCAAGAATGCCGGCGTCGACCAGCGGGATAGGAGTTTCCCTGCTCCAGGGAAGGACATTCCGCCTGCTGCCCGCCCCGCTAATAAGAAGTGGAAGCATCTCCAAGAGATCAGAAAGGGGAGAAACCGCAGGACCCACGATGGGAAACCGAGCCCTCGGGCGCCACGCAGTGCTGGGGAGTAACGACGCCGAGAAAGAGATGGAGGGAGAAAAAAGTGACTGATACAAGAGGGAGGAGAGCAAAAGAAAAAGACTGAGAGACCAAGAACTCGCAGAGTATGTGTTCACACATACGGATACACACACCTACACACACACGCTCACACACAGCACCTCCTGTACTGTGTATATTTATCTATGGATGCCCCCACTAAATGGTCCGCCAGCCCCCTGAGTCCTCACCCCTCTGACCAGCTCCTGCATGTGCTGCCTTACTGCACGATCCCTTTACACTGTTTCACTAGAGTAGTCAAGAGTACCAGCAGGCATGTGTGAGAAAGCCCATCATTATCTGTGGGTAAGAAACTCACACACACCTCCATTCCTTTTGCTAGTGACTGTACTTGGAAGAGAGATACACCCAGCCAACAATAAAAAGTTCATGCGTCCAGCAGGTTGAAACATAGAAATGTGTTCTCTGGCATCCACCACTGAAAACAATTTCTAAAGTTCCGATGAACTCTGCTCACAGTTGCTGTAATATGAAGGTTTTTTTTTATCAGTGTGGCAGATTCAGGTGTGGAGCAAATGGAGTCATTAGATCACTGGAACATGATCACAATTCTTTTTTTTTTTAATTGGAAAAATCTTTTATGTTGAATTGCACAAGCATGAAGACAGATGAACATTCGATGAGTTGATCATCTCCCTGTGGCCCATTCGGTGCACATTATTGCATTAACACCACTTTTCTCATGTTTTATGTGCATAATACATGATGCAGTGAAAAAGAGACACCAGTACCTGTGGAATAAATCAGCATGTGGCAAAACCAGTTATGTTATTGTAATATTATTTGTTTTATTAAAGATTTTAGCGGTTACCTTAGCATGTCATAGCTAAATGAATTATACACGGCAACACAGGTGATCATACTGTAGTTAGAGCAGTCATATTGTACATGATATGGTTCAAATGTGTAACTGGTCCCAATCACTTGGCAGTGAGTTGTGAAAATCTACTTTCATTCCAGGACATGAAAGACCAACATGTTTACAATACACAGATAAAGCCTGTAGAAAAAGAAACCAGCAAGATTACTTCCAAAATCTTCAAACAAAGCAACCTTCAAAAAAGGGCTTCATGTAAATCTGAGACCAAAATCTTTAAAAAAACAAAAATGTGTAAAATGTTCTGTGTTCAAAGTTGTGTGCATTAACATTAAGGAGAAATGAACACAGTGGTATGGGTGAAAAGCATTAATACGATGAGCAGGATGAGGGGCAAGCAGAGGAGACATTAGCAGACTCCAAGTATGACAACCCATGTTTCTGGGCAACAGTACAGTATATATATTAGCATGATATTTATGAGTGAGAATATGAGTTTTGTTTTTTTTCTCCTGTATTCTAAATGGTACTTAATTTCTTTTACACTGTTCTTGCATACATTGTTTGTGATAATTAGATATGCAAGTAATATGAAGTGTGTGAGTCGCAAACGCACAGACAGCTGCTTTTCTGTGCCGCCCACATAAATTTCCATCATTTTTCAAAGGAAATAAGAATAATTTCCAACACTGTTGTAATCACTTCTAAATGTAGTGTTACAATTTTTTATTTCATTGACTTGCTGCTTGATGACATCATCGCTTCATATCAGACAATTAAAAAGTATAAGGTCTTCCTTCTCCGTGTCTTAGTCGAATCTCTCTCTATGTATTATGTGTAAAGAAAGCTTGTTTGTTGGTTGTCTGTGCTAACATGGTGTGTGTAGCCTACCCCCTAGTGTTCATTGTGTGTACAGGCTCGTGTGAAGAGCCGACCTGTGGTACCATAGTTTGATATATTACAGTCTGTCCACATGAAAGAGAGCAACTGGCCGACCTTGGAGGGTAAAACATACATTCATGTTTTTCAGTCTTGAAATCTTTATATGGGTTTTTGATGTTGAATATATTTTCTGATTTGTGCTGCTACCACCAAGTTCTATGATTTAAATAAAAACGGTTAAAATGACACTTTGATGAGTTCATTCGTTCACACAGCAAACAGGAAGCAGCACAAACCAGACCTGTGTGTGGATTTTAGATGTATGGAATCATTGTTGTTGTTATTTATATACCTGCTTCATAGATATGTAATTAACCCTTTGAACTAAACCGAACATACTGACGCCTATAAAAGGACACTCTGCATTTTGACATCACACCCAGAAAGACAGCGAAAAGAGTAAAAAGTATATTTGAATTGTAGCAAGAGTTTCTTGGTCAGTGACTGTACTTTACTGAAATCATCTTGATCAAGTTAAGACTATTAATCACAAAACTGAGAGGTTATTGTTGTAAACCATGTAATTGCTTTAATTCAAAGACAGATAATCATATTGGTAGTGATGTCAAACTTGCTTGAGCATCCTTTTCAAGCCAGCTGTTGTTTTGTGTTTGAAATTGCATGACTAATATTAGTGGATATTGCGTTTGACAATGGTGTGGAAGCGAGAAAGAGCGAGGAAGAGAAAGCACAATGTTTAATATTATTATTATCATTGTTATTATTATTATTCCTATGTATTTATGTGCAAAGATAAGCTGATATCTTGTGGTGGATTTTTCTTTTTCTTCTAAGTGTAGAATGTTTTGGGGGCTCATCCTGAACGAGTTTTTGTACTTTTCAGCCAATGTAGAAGCTCTTCCTGAAGACAGTGTCCAATTAGATTCATTGTTGTTCAAACAATCCTCAAATCCACACTCCTGTTGTATCCCACGCCATGTGATGCACCGTTGTTCGAAATATGACAAGGAGAGGTTTGTGTGTGTGTGTGTGTGTGTGTGTGTGTGTGTGTGTGTGTGTGTGTGTGTGTGTGTGTGTGTTAATGAATTAATGAAAGTGTGAAAAAAGCT
>JAVQJG010020026.1:0-12764 GCA_036024015.1 Craterocephalus amniculus | reverse complement strand
TCTTTCTTTCTTTCTTTCTTTCTTTCTTAATTTTGTCGTAATATAAAGAGGCCTGCATTATTACACTGTAATAAAAAAATGTCTTGCCCATTTTTGAACATATTTGTAGGCTAAAGCTTTTCAGTGATGTGTTTGTAGTTGTTTTCTAGGCTGAATCAAACTAGCAACGACTGTATTTCCATGTATGTCAAAGGCACAACTCTTCCAACTTCTCTCTTTTAGAGAACTTGGCCAACTTGTTATTGAATACCTGCGTTCAGTGTAAGTGGTTTTACCCGTTTAACAACAGTTTCATTTTTTTGATGCCCCCTGAAATAATTACCTGTTGCAAAGTAAATGTTGTTCTGTTTCTGCGCTGCTTCCTGCGTAGAAACCCATCGTCAAAATCTGCCGGGGCGTGGTTGCCGAAACCACTAGAATTAACTGCAGATAAATAGAGTTGATTAATTCAGGAGTTCAAAGAAAGTTTATATATAGTAAGCATAAGTGTATTTCTATATAAATTAATTGAATTAATGTAAGAAGAAAAACTGAATCTGATGTCCTGAAAAACAAATGTAGCAAAAAAAGAAAGACAAGACAAGGACAATCTTTATCCAATAAATATTGGATAAAGAGTTTACATTTTGTATTTCCATTAGCTTGCATGAAACATTGATGCTGAGAGTCTAAAGGGAACCATGACGGACTAAGAGCCATGACTCTCAACATCTGTGCCTGGGACAAAACACCCCCTCTGCCCCGGGGCCAAACCACCAGCGCTTCTCACCAACACTGCCAGCAGACCAGCAGACTGACACATCAGAGGGGGGAACCGCACTGAACCCTTTATAACCATTTCAATTTGTGGGAAACGCAAGAGACCGGTTTATTTCGTAAAAATATTTTAGTGATACAACCAGCCAATAAGATAAATTTTCAGGAAAAAAGCTTTTCTGTAGATCAGTTTTCTGACCATTCGAAGACAATTTAATCCAACACAAATTTGGCATTTAATAAAAGTCTCTTGTTTGGAAATATTCAAATGAGTTGACTTTTGAAACTTATCGTTATCCTATAGGCCTGTTATCGGGTTGCCAAGAAAACACACACCTTGTGCGTAAAAGCGCGCTCTCAGAGCCAATCATAACTTCACAGATTAAGCGACATAAATATCAGAAATAACACGAAGCCCTGAGAACTTCAATGAAGACCAAGACGTATAAACACAAAACAGCAAGCTCACGTGTGTTGGATCGACAGCACTCTCCCTCCAGCTGAGGCGGACAGTGAAAGTAAAACATCCTGACTCGTCTTCGAGCAGCAAAACTGAACCTGGAAAACAAAGTAAAAGTTTCTAATGTGCCCTTCCGATGTGAGGTGGGGAAAAGCGAACATGTTCAATAAAAGAGGAAGTAGAAGCGTGCTAGACCTGTGAGGTTTCAAAGTTGACGTGAGAGAGCATCCTACCTGCAAAGAAGATGCTGATGAGAGTGAGTTCGCGCTCTGAGAAGCGGTTGCCTCTGACTCTGGGAGTGTCCAGATCTCTCTCGCTTTCCTCCTCTCTTTTTCTAGTACACACATACACACACCACACACACAGACATCACATATCTCCTTCTCTCTGTTTCTCTCTGGGAGTGTCCAGATGTCTCTATAACTGTATAACTGTCTACAGATTGTTAAGGCTTTCAGCTAGTGTCGCAGAATCTCACGCCTAATTGGTCCTAATCGGATTATCACGGCTTTGTCTGTCTCACCCCCAACCCCCGGTGTGTGCGTGTGTGTGCGAGGGTTCGTGTGTGTGTCAGTGAAAGACAGAAATAAAGAAAGAGGGAGAGGGGAGATGCTCAGGGTGGCAAACGGCAGCTCTGCTCAGGTGCCAAAGGGAGAAAAATGAAAAAGAAGAAAAAAAAAAAAGATTCATCACAAGTGATTGTTATTCCAGAGTCAAGCATATTCCCTAACCATAAACATGCACACATACCCGTTGCACTTTTTATTTGGTTCTTTCATATATTAAAAAAAGGAGGATGACTGCTTTTGGGTTTTAGATTGACTGTCGGGCGGGTTAATTGCTCGTCAGGGTGTGTTAGGGGGTCCACTTTACAAGGGGTTGCGCATGTAGAACACTCACAAGGCCAAATTTTTGATTTTGTTCACAGCAAGGGGTCCTGCGATTTATTTCGCTTCCTCAGATAAATGATCTGCTGCGGGACCCTTTCAATTAGTTTTAAAGCGCATCTGGGACGGCAGAGCGCAGACGCCATGCGTCTCTGAGGTGGAAGCAAAATGAGGCTTCGAGAAGCAGCTGAAATTTAGAAGAGGAGTGCGGGATTGGACTAAACCACATAAAGTGCAGAAAATCCCTTCTAATGGCGCGTAATTGGTTCTGTAATATCATTACAGGCGGATAATGGCCAGTTACAGGGCCCCGCGCTATTAAGGGTTTCCCTGGCGTGCAGCGTTTATGTTATTAAAGGGGGAATATAATGATATTTTAGTTATTAAATGCGCGTAATTAATTTATGCACCACTGAAAATAAAGTTGTTATTATGACCTCGGCGAAGTGCGTGGAGAAAATTGAAATCAAATAACGGTTGATAACTTTATCCCAATATTTGGTCTAGACAACTCTTAACAGAACGGCAGGCCCGGAGTGTGTGTTTCCTGTCAGCGCATCGCTTCTCTATCCTCCGATGACTGCTTCAGTGACTAAATAACATTACTCTCTCATATCTGCCGCTAGACGACTTGACAAATGAACATCTAGCCTTTTTAGATTTTATTTTCCGTGTTTGGGCCTGACCTGGTTTCACCAACTAGAACATTCCGGACCCTGGTCAGCACCTCACCGTGGTAACGTCCCAAAACTAATCACTTTTTAATCATAAATTATCTCTCATATTTATAAATACTTTAGGTCATTGATATTTTAGCAAATAAACTGGAAATATTTTGGAAAGCTGATCACGAAGCAGTTTCTTATTAACCTAATTCAAAGGAAAACGATCTTTGTAAAGTAGCCCATTTATCAACATGGTCTCTGATTGAATAGTCCTTAACCTTACATCCACCCTCCACCAAAAACCAGAGAAAGCATGCCAATTCAGATGTTTATTGTATAAAATATACACAAGAAAATGCTTTGCATATATTTTTCATACAGAAATGTCCCTATAACCTTAGTTGTGTTATTTCCCCATTCTTTGACATAGAACCAAGTGCCTACACCCAACCTGCACTGTGAGCTCTAGTAATTACAAAATCTAACAGTGTCTATTGTACAGTGAATTATTTAAAATGGCACACTATTTACTACACCTTTAAACTTTGGAGAAGCATATTACAAGTCTATCATAAGTGCAGCTGTTTAAGCGTGCATCCTAAAAGTGAAACGATCAACAATGAACATGTCAACAGGAGGTAATATAGTTTAAAATTCAAGGCAAATACAAACCGAATTCAAGTACATCCAGCTAAAATGACAATGAAAATATGTTTAAATATTCACATAAAAATCTCAAATTAACTCACTTTACAGTTAGATTAAAGATACTGGAAAAGGTTTTCCTTCAAGAAGAAAAACCAAAAAATGAACTGAGAATTTTAGATTTATGTTCCAAAATGGCTTTCCTTATGGTCCCTCCATACAAAACTGTTCTGATAAACAAGAATGTAAAAGAAAAGGTTTGCGTGCATTTGACAATCCAGCATGACAGAAAAGATTTACTGTAAACAATAACACATTAACCAAAGAAAAATAGCTTTGATATTAACAGTATCAAAAGTCACATGTAAACTATGAATCACAGCCATTTTTCATTCATTGAAGCTCATGTCAGCGAAAGGGCTCCTTCAGTCTCCAGATGCCATCCTGACCAGAGGTCCTATGAAAATCGCAGATGCTCCTGAGTAGCTCTCTGAAGACAGGTGCCTGTTTCTCAGTCAGTCTTGGTTTGAAATATTCAAGCACTTCCTGGGTGGTGGCCTGCCCGTCTATGCTAGCCTGGAAGGCTACAAAGTTGCGCAGATCCACTAAGAGCTCATCATGCTCAGTGGGTGGAGCAGGAGGAGAGCTTGTCCCTGGAACAGAGCCATCCTCCTCCTCTTCATCATCTTGTCGACGGCTGGAGGGTTTGCTGACATGATTCCGGGCTTTCATCTTGGCCAGCAGAGAGGATGAGGACAGCGGGGCAAAGTTTGAGTCGCTATCTGCTCCTTTGCCACTGAAATGAGCTCCTGCACCCGGTTTCTTTGATGTCTTCTTTACAATAGCAGCGTCCTAAAAACAACCAGATAACGTAAAAATTTAAGATGTAAATGTGTAAAAAAGCTGTTTAATATGGTGGTATATCATTGGATGGAAGCTGCTCTTACCTTGCATTTGGCTGGAGTGGGGGCAGATTGTGCAGGTGATGCAACCAAGAGAGAGTTTTTCTTTTGTCCAAAACGTTTCCTGCAGAGCAAACAAAGGAAAATGTGAGCTGTTTCTCTTTAACTAGTGAAGCTCCTCACAAACCCAATATCAACGTAATACTACATGCCTTGCAGGAGGAGGTCTATTATAGGGCAGTCTGCACTGCTGCCGAGAGATCTTAAGTGCTTTAAGGGCATCTTGAGCCACCCTGTTTGCTTCTGCTTCCACAAGAACATAGTCAGGGTTGGAGGACTCCATGATAGTGTCATGTTGCATCACACTGTGGATACCTGAATAAGGCAAATGAAGAAAAGTAAACCAAACAAAGAACAAACAAATAAGCCAAAATACAAAAATAATCCATGGAAAACATGGGAGATGAGGTTTGTGTGCATAAAAAGCTGACCTGATTTCTTGAAGAGCTTTGCCAAAACGTAATCATCCGACTTTTTCTGGTCCTCTGCTGTGTTGTCCTCACTTTCTGTTTTGTTGTAATTACTTTTCTTAACCAAATGTGAAATCCTATGACCTTCAAATCGAGCATGCCGGGAATGTTTGCGCTTTTTATGCCTCCGGTTCATTTCGGCTGAATCACAGTGTTTTCTCTTTTCCTTGTGTTTCTGTGGGCTCATCATGACAGTGTCTCTGGGTGAGGCTGAGTTTTTCTGTGCTGGCTTGAATGAATCAGAGACCCTGTTATTCTGTCCTGATGCCAATGTATTTGCTGGAAGATTTGGCTCTGCATCTGCACTATTTTGATTGGTGCTTTGACCGCCCATCAGGACATTTGCTGTTCCCTGAGAGTTCTGATCGCATGGAGATGTGCTGCAATCTTTGAATTCAGGATCGTCTGTCAGTCCTGTTTTATGCTGGTTTGCTGAGGAGTGTTTCTGCACCTTGCTGCCATGGTTCACCAACGATGGCCTGGGCCTCTCGAGTTTCTTGGGTGCTTTCACATCAGAACCCATCCCTGTTTAAAGATAGACTAAACTTATCAAATGTATTTTTACAACAACGAAAGAGCAGATCATAAATTGCAAAATAAAGTGCTTGATAAAAAAGTCACTGATAAGAACAGACCTGCAAATATGGCACTGGTTTCTGTTCCCTGAGATCCATCCGGGTCAGCCAGAGTGAAGAGCTCATATATGTCATTGGACTTGAAGAACCGTCTTTGTTTAGGATCCTTCAGAACACGATTGGTAAGAAACTGTTTGAAGATTTGCCTGAATTACAAGAGATAAAGTACAGAATGAAAATACTTGATTCTAATGAGCATTTTTGACTCAGCAGGCAATCGCAATCCTGTGATCAGGATGTGGGGTACTTTGGCTGACGAATGAGAAAATTAGATAACCTCACAACTGCAGGTATCAAAATAGAATTCCTATTGTTGTCCCATCTTTCTTTTTGAAAGCACTTCACAGACAAAAAACAAACAGAGCAACAGTTTAGAAGTCCTTAACTGGCCATTTAATGATGCAGGAAAAGCTTTTCAATTACTGAGAAGTGGGATAGTGTGAGCAGTAATACAGCAGTGATGAAAGCAATTAAGTCATTACCGGTATTCATGAAATGTGTGAGGTCAGTAGAAAGGCAACTAAAGTGAAAGACTAGCATGAAAAAGAGTCCCAAAAAACAACAACACCCCCCACACACAAAACAATGGAATACTACATCATACCACAGTGATGTGTGAAAAGAGTTTAAAGGCATACACATAAAAGTTGCTGAATTACCTGTGATAGATTTTCTCCTCAATGGTGCCTGCAGTCAGCAATCTATAGATTGTTACTTGCTGCTTTTGACCTATCCTCCATGCTCTTTCCCGGGCCTTTGATCAAAAAACACATTCAATTTAATGACTAAAGTTTACATTTGGTAAGATAGGGGAAGACCCTGTCAAGTCATTTTTTTTTTTTTGTAAAACTTTTTTATTTATTTTTATAAATGGTGCTTCACCTGCTAAAACAGACAAAAAACAAAACAAAACCAATTAAAGGCCATCCCATTAAGGGATTGTGTGATGTAGTTGCAGGTTCATTTAACGGTGCTCTGAGGGACAGAACCATACCAGCCAAGAATATTTCTAATCATCTGAGGATATGCATGTCACTAATACAACAAGAAGGAGAGACATGGTATAATTTATGTTATTAATTAGAAAATCCAGGCTTTTCTATATAAAGTTAAAAATATTGTTTGTTTGTACTCATCTCAATTATTTCAAGCACTCTAAAATAAAAGGTTTTTCTGAATATCTAGTGCAGGGATGAACATCTGTGTACCTCTTGAGCCTCTGTTGCTGCAGGTTTTTACATGTTTACCTGCTGCAATACACCTAAATAAAATTATTAATAGCTCATTGAAAGGGTTGTGAAGATCTTTTATGTGAATAAGATGTGTTGCATCAGGGAAATCTCTACAAACTGGAGGACAGTTGGTTGTCTTTGCACTTAAGTGCTGCATAAAGGGCCTTCTCTTTAAATTCAAAGGAAAAAATACAATGAAGTGCAGAATTAGTTTTGATAATTTCTCTGTAAATCCAGGTAGATTTTTATACACATTAAAAACTCTTGGATAAGCGAAGGTAAGAGTATTTTTACTAATAAGAAAGTTTTCTATGGGTTTTTCTGAATTCAGTGAAGCAAAGAGAAGAGGGACAGCACATTTGTCAGTCAGAGCCAAAGTTCAGTGCTGCTACATAAAAGATGAGTACAGATTTCTAATTCTTGGATATTATAATGCAGTCCTCTAAGGAGACCAAACAGCAGGTGTTGCATGGCAGATTACTCATTAAAACTGAGTGGCTTGCAACTTGACTTGGACTACAGCCATAAGCCTTGTAAAAAAAAAAACAAAAACTTGTGAACATCTTGAAGTCCACTTCTGCTAAGGCAGACTAGACAAAGACTCTTGGGGGAAATAAAGCATTTGTTTCACATTTGAATAATTTAATTTGAATGTCAAACCTGTGTGTCAGTACTGGGGTTCCAGTCTGGGTCGTAAATTATGACTCTGTTGGCTCCAGTCAGATTGACTCCCAAACCTCCAACTTTAGTGGTCAACAAGAAGATGAAAATAGATTTGTCCTGCAACAAAAAGGTCAGAGAAAACTAGGGCTGGGTGATATGGCCAAAAAATAAAATCTCAGATTTTTTAAAACCAAATCCGATTTTCAATTTTAATCAATTTTTTAAAATCTTCCTGTATTTTTCTGTAAAACAAATCACAAATAATAGATTTTATGGGAAAACATGCTTTTCTTTCAATCCACCTTTCAGGGAGTTGACCTAAATTCAAAGTGCAGATATTTAAAGTTGTGAAACAAACTTGTAAAACAAGCTGGCAGGCCCTACCACTGTAAACAATGAAAATATAACTTTCATGCATACAGTTGTACACTTGAGGGAAGGCAACGTAGGCAAAATATTTCCGGCTAAGAAAATCTCGATTTTCGAAAAATAAAATCCTCATTAATAGCAAATTCGATTTATCGATAAAATCGATTTATTGCCCAGCCCTAGAGAAAACAGATCATTTCAACTGTTTCTTACAACACTTCAGGCCAAAACATAAATTTCCAAAAGTAAACTCTTGACTGAAGGAATCTCAGCCTCACTCCCCTTAAAACCAAAATAAACAGAACGAAACATCTGAATAAATGTTACGGGGCTGGCTGTAACACCTTCCTGTCCCTTACACACAAACAGAAGAGTGAACTACAGCTCCGAACAGATTGACATCAATTAGTGTTTTCACCTCGGGCTGAGCAGGGTTCCACCGAAGCATTTTGTCCCTGAGGACAGGATTTTCTTGAGAAACACTAAGAGCCATTAGGGAAGGCTAATCCTTACCTCGTTGTAGCGAGCGATGAGTGGCTGTCGAGATCCTATTGTGGTCGTACCATCCATTTTCAGGTATGAGTAGCTGTTCTTCATCACAAACACCTCCAAGATGGCCAGCATCTGGAAAAGGGACAGATGAGATAGACAACACAGAGACACTGAGAAAAGGAAGGGAGAGATGGTGAAAGGCTGGGGGGCTAAGGTTTAGATTAGCTCTTAAAGGATTAGACCAGATTAATATTACATGGACAGAGATGCCGACAGGGAGGGTCTCAGGTTCCTTCTGAGGAATAATCTCATTGGTATTGACTAGAAGCTGGGGCCTCTATCATATTCACACACACACACCCTCTTATTTCTCACATACTGACACCGACGGATGCAAAATGTTTACACACATGGACTGTAAGCAGCCAGTAGCAAACATACCGAGATGACATGCATACTTGAAAAGGAAAGATTTGGTATGACAGTCCTGTACAAAGCGCATCAACACAAAGTACTGTCAGCTACTTTTTAAAGTAATAAATTCAGAGGCTTGTCTTTCTAACCTGTCTAGACTGAGTGAAGAGCAGGACTCTGTGGCCCTGTTTGTACCACAGACGTAGCAGCGACTCCACCACCATCAGTTTGCCTGAGCGTTTCCAAAAGCCAAAGTGTTCCTCCTCCGTTAGCTGGTCCTCTGGGATTCCCCTCAGTATCCGGGGTCCACCTGAGAACAGGTCTGGGTGGTTACAGATCTTACGCAGCGCAATCAAACCGGAGAAGACCTGTAGAGGGAAACAAACAAAGGTTCTCAAACTGTTCAAAACATGAATTAAATTATACTCCATTTTGCAATGTTGCACCTTTAAACAAATAAGCATATTTACTTTAGTCCACTGGAATGAATAACATAATTTATTTAAGGACAATAAAGGCTGTGTTTCTTGATGAGGGCCCAGCGGTCACTGCATTAGTAATGCTGGTTAATGGACTGAGAGTGACCACTGAATACATTTAAAAGAGTGTGTGTGTGTACAATCTGGTCACCCGTGGCTCTTCCACCACGTCCATTTGGTCAGTGGTGATAAATGGTAGTCTCGCTCTACGGGTCTGGCTAAAGCAAGAAGAACAATGGCACAGCCCTTTTTTCTTCAAGTGAACATAAAAAATATTCAGATGCCAAAATTTATAATAAAGAATATTTTAAATCTACAAAATGTGGTGTTTTTTAAGTGTAAAATTATTAATAAAAGTTCACAAGTTTTGTCTGTGAGTGAGAGATAAAGCAAAATTTATCAGAGGAGTGGCTGAATAATGAATAAGGCAAGTCTTGTTCCTGGAAATCTCCTGGCCAAGAATTGTCTCCTTATCCTTGTTAAATATACTTGTGAAAACAAAAAGAGGACAAAAGGAAGAAGCATTCATATAAAATACCAAAGCAAAAACAAAAACCTTCAGTTATGAAAGAGAGAAATACCTGCATATCACCGTTGAGTATTTGGTAAACCTCTTTGGAATCTAAGAAGCTCCGATACACTTGCCGCTGCTCCTCTGTTAATCTACAGAACAGCACCTACACACACACACACACACAGAGGGGAGTGTAAGAGCTTGTAATGGGCTGTGAACATCTACTTTAAAGCCCCCTGATGAAGTGAGTGTGAAGAGAAATTAGTGGGAACCATTGTGTTTTTGAACCAAACGCTGTCCTGAGGGACTGATTTAATGAGCTGAAGTGGACGAGGAAGTCAACCAGCGTCAGCGCCGAGTACAGACCAAAGACCAGCCTTTTTATTGAATACCAACTCCTTTTACTTTAGCAGGACTTCATTAACTGACTTCACCTGACAGAGGCCATATACATTCATCAAATACTCCATATCAAATCAAATCAAATGAACATCTTCACAGCTAGGAGGATCCAGGTGTTAGACTTTGCTCAATGCTGAAAAACAACTGTGTGAAAGGTGTGATTATGATGAATACCTGTTCATTTTTATCAGGTAAGGAGAGGTTGGCTTTGACATCTGCCTTCATTCTTCTGAGCAGGTATGGGTTTATGGTGTCCCTCAGCACGCACGCGCACTTAAACGCCGTCTGTACCTACACATAAAAAACAGTTAATACTCGAATAATAAACACATCAGCACATGCATCTGGCTAACCATTCATGGTTCCTCAGGCTTAACTCCCTGGTGTTGCTGTCCCTCTCAGCACTATAAGCCATTAAACATTGATCAGACTATTGTTAGTCCCTAGGGGCAGAGCCCTTTTCTTTCATCAGTGCGACTGACCAGCTCCACTGGAAACAGAAGGGGAGCTTGACGACCACTCGGTCCAACCCCGCACCCGGGGCCCCACTGTAAATGGCCTGCTCCACTTTATCCAGAGTCAGTGCTAAAAGCCAGTTAGCCTTTTAAACATTAACACACTGGGGGTCCACAGGGGGATCAAAGACACTGCTGGCAGTGCTGGAGGGGACAATAAAGTGGGAGGATCTCGGGCTAAATGGAGGTCAGATTGGGAAAGAGGAAAAGGAGGGCAGTGAAGGATCTAGGATCTTAGCACAAGCTGCTGAGTGGATTCACATGGGGGCACGTTTCAGTAATGGATCCAATATCCACATACTCATAGCCCCACCCCAAACACATGTTTTTGCATACATATATTTGTATATACATGCTCTTTATGCGTCATCAGAGAGCCTGCTCTGCTGCTCTGAGATTTCTGAGATCAGGATAAGGAAGCAGAGCTTTGCCCTCTCTGACCATTTAATAACATTAATAATTAGTAAAGGTTTTTATTATCGACAGCGGAAGAAGCATCAATAGCCAGCTTAAATAATTAAATCCATACAGTCAGTGGGTTATTAACGATTGGACACTAATGACAGAGCACTACAATTTAGCTCACTGACTTTTTGCTTTAGCCTCTTCCTCTCTCACACATTAGGAAAGAACTGAAGTTCCTTTGCTTGGACCCACATTATCTACCACTGCACTTAATGGCTCTGCTGTTCCACAATCTCTCTCTATAGCAATCCAAAACTGTGTACACATGAGTGTTTGTGAGTAGTAGAGTAGAGTATGACTCTGTCCCTGTGCTATAGATACAAGTTTACATGATTAACCGGCTACTTCTCTGAATATTATTACAGGAAACATATAAAAAGATAAGGACGGCATTAAAAAAGAAATTTAGATCAAACCTAATAGTACATTAGTTTAAGTCCATATTCATGTACCTGCACAGGTGAGGCATTGCTGTATCCTCCCATGGTAATTGGTACAGAGAACTGCTCCATGAAGACAGGCAGTGTCCCCAGTTTGCCAGGAAAGACAAAGTCAAACAGAGACCACAACTCCTTCAAGTTGTTCTGCATAGGTGAGCCTGACAGGATGAACCGGTGAGGAGTGCGAAACTAGAGGAAACAAAGCAGGAATGTTAGGGGCATTTTCCAGGGCAAGAATCTTTGGCACAAAATTGCTCTCTGCACTTGAAGAAAAACTAGCTCACACGCTAACCATGGTCCAAACTCAGAGAAATGTAGGAATTTAAGAGCAACAATAATTACTGTTGTATGAACCTTTGCATGCTTATGTGAGAGGGGAGTACCTGTTTGCAGGCGGTGGTAACTCCAGCATTCGGATTCCTGATCTTATGACCCTCATCCAGTATAACATAGTGCCAGTCATAGCGCTGCAGAATGTCCTGGAAATTTCTCACAGCAGAGTACGACGTGATCAAGATACCATGACATGATGCTATCTCTGGAATAAGATTTTCCTGCAACAGAAACCAATGAAACACACAAAATTATCTTCATGGACATTTAAATTTTTTGTAAGTGCAATTATAAACCATGTTTGCATTATTCATGTGTCTGATTGTTGAAGCAACATAATTCTCTCAGTATGGCTCTAGAGGAGAATAATATCACAGATAATAATAATAATAGGAGAAGCTAATGTGTAAACAGATCTCTAGTGCCCCCCAGAGGAAAGAGGATGAGTTTTCATTTAATTTTGAACAGAAGAGCATCTTACTTTTTTGCTGGTGAAGGAGCCAGTTTCGTGTAGAACTGCCACTCTGAAAAGAGGCCACCAGGAGTGAAACTCTTTTACCCACTGGTGCATAACAGTAGCTGGACAGACAATGACTGTCGGACCCAAACCAGCGTATCTTGAATGGAACACAACACAGAGATATTTCATCTTAAACCTGTAGTTTGCTATTAAGATAAAATAAAATGCTTTTTGTTCACCTAAATATGTGCTTGGCTTGTCGACACGTGATATGTTAACTTAAAATCACGGTAACACAAAATAAAAACCTAACTTTAAAGGTTTTTATACTAATGCACTCAGTTCCTGTGACTAAAACATGAATCAAAGAAAGTGCTCTTCAGTGAAGATTTACAAGAACTTTGTCAAACACACACACACACACACACACACACACACACACACACACACACACACACACACACACACACACACACACACACACACACACACACACACACACACAC
>JAVQJG010020023.1:0-14977 GCA_036024015.1 Craterocephalus amniculus | reverse complement strand
GTGGGTGTGTGTGTGTGTGTGTGTGTGTGTGTGTGTGTGTGTGTGTGTGTGTGTGTGTGTGTGTGTGTGTGTGTGTGTGAGTGTACTGGGGTTGAGAGGGCAGGTGTTTGGCTCAATGCTTAGATGTATATCAGACAGTAAAAGGATTGAGGAACCAAAAACACTGCAACGCCTTTGGTCTGCTCAGAGATTTTAGTTTTTGCACGATAAAGATCTTACCCAAACACACTTAAGCCTCTATGGATGAAAAACAGCTGCACACTGTGTAAAGTTGACTCAAAAGAGCAACAGTGCACTCATGTCCATTGGGGAACTGTTGAGGACGTTTTTTATGTAGAGATTTTCACTTCTAAATAGTTACATTGTTCAAAGCAGAATAACATTTCACACAGGCAGCACTAGTGCCAGCAAATATCTCAGGAGGAGGCTCTATTGCCAGACAAGGTGGCACAGTTTCTGTTTTGTGCCACGCTGTAAGAAAGAAACAAAAAAAGCACACATTGCCATTGTATTTACTCAATCTAGTATTAATTATCAGTATAACTCAAGAAGAGACTTGTGTAATGAATAATGCATATTTATTTAATGTGGAGTATAGTGCAAAAAATCATGAAAAATAAATCATAACGGGAAAAATAAATCACAGTTTAGTCTTCACTGAGTTGCAGTGAAAGTTCTGTAAATGAGCATTAGTATAATTGTAATTTTACTGGTACCGTTTTGTCTACATGTACTGAAATTGATGTTTGCAATGATATAGTTCAGCTGGGAACTTTTGGACAATATGAATCCATCTATTTAATGTAATGGCTTTATCATGTACATATCAGGACATATTGGCTGTTAATCACAGAGCTAACACAGTGAGACAGATGTGCTGTAACACACCTGTAGTGCAGCTCATTAGTTATCTTTTCAGGTTTCATGTATGTCTGCGGGTGATAATCAATGTAGCTGCAGTCAGAAACTGAAAACTACAGACGGAGCAGCTTTCTGCTTGGTGTCCAGGCGTGGGGCCAGCAGATGGATCGATGGATTATTTAGATCCTGCAGTTTTCTTTTGCCTCCCAAGATGTAAGGCTGTTCAGTCATTTTTACTGTAAATCATGCTTTACCCCTCTGTAGTTGACAGTGTGACAGTGTATGGAAATGATTCAGCACCATATACCATTAGTTAAATTTCACTGTGAATTCACACCATACTGTAGTATGGCTGCTGTTCATAATGTCCCAGTGAAAACACTGTTAATGCTGCAGCCCTATTTGCCCCATTTGCTCAGTAGTCCTGGACTTTGTTTTAACTGTTAATTCCTTATTGAAATTAAACCACTGATATTTTTTTTTTAAGTTTTATTATCCACACTTATGTGCTCAGTTGGCAAAAAACTGAGATTGCCCTGGAGGGGATATTTCCCTTGTTTGAATGAATAAAATATGATTAAATGCAGTTTTGCTTTTAATTGATGGAAAAATAGAGAAAAGTAGATGTGGTTGAACAACATGGGCTTCAGTAATATTCTGATGATGATCATCAGAAAGAAAGCGGTATTCAGGCACACACAGTGATGATGCTAAAATGCTCCGAGGACAAGTACGGGCAGAAAACAAAGGAGCCGCAAAGATGAAATTCATAAAAGAAGTTATGAGATACAGAGACAGTCGGGCCAAAGAGACACAAGTCGCTGCGTCACACAGAAAAACATGTCTTTGTAAAGAAATCCTTGTCTCCTTATTTCCTTTGTTCTCTGGGGCAGCTATGATCTGAGTTTGCCAAGTTTTTCTGACTATTGCCAGACTGTGTACTCACCATGCTCTGCAGATATTTATACTTCAGTTTTAAGCCAACTCATTGCAACACTTTCCTTCTGTTCTGACTTTACACGTGATTTTATTGCTATCTCATTCTTAGCCCACCTGCCGCACAAGCCATGAACATCCTAATCATCCAGGCAGACCATAATAGGCTCGGCAGCTGCATCATGATGAGATCTGTTTGGCTCGGTTCCACCGAGCGGCGGGGAGATTATGCACAGTCAGGAGAGTTGCTAAACTCTGTCGGGATCGAAGAGAAAACAACCCATGAAATGCTCCAAGGCCTCTGTTCCTCCACCTCAGGGCTAAACACTGCAAACATCTTTCCCAGTAAATATGCTAAATGCTTGCAGAAACACAACGGGGAAAACTGCTGATGCTCACACGCAGAACAATAACACAGATGTGCATCTCTGCCTGGAGGCGATCCGACCCGCGTTAGCGTGTTTCATCATCGAGCCTCGACTCATTAGTATTAGTTTGTTGAGTAAACACCTTGGGCTGAATAAGTCTCCTCAATCCCACCATCGGTGGCTGAATCAACATGGCTGATAAATAATTCGTATTTACAAATTCATTTTGTTTGTTATTTGATCATTTTCTCCTCGTAAACATAATTATGAATATTTCTCCGTCTTTCAATCTGCCTTTCTCACCAGGTTGTTTCCAGCTATGTAATGTCTTTCGTCAGAACATGGAGATAGACCAGTGTCTCCTGGAGTCTCTCCCCATTGGCCAGCGCCAGCGGCTGGTCAGGAGGATGCGCTGCGACCAAATTAGGGCGTACTATGAGAGGGAAAAGAGCCTTCAGCCGCAGCAAGGTGGAATCAGAGTCCGAGCCCCGTCCACCCACCGCAAGAAGCACCACGTCCGCTTCCGCCTGGCCGACGTTCTGAAAGACGCCATCATTCACCATGACGACAAGGAAGGTGCGTCGGGTTGAACGAGTTAACATATATGAGGCGTCCACTCAAGTGAAGAGAACAGAGACGCTTTTTTTCTCATTCACTGTCCTCAAGGACAAACATACATCAGCAGAGATCTCATACTCAAAGAAACTTTTTTAAAAAGCCTTTTTTTAACCGTAGAAAAAACAAGAGCATTTGCTGTGTTTTGTTGCCTCCTACACGGCTCCGTGTAGGTGGCCACTGCTCAGCAGAATTAGCTTTCTTCAAAGATAAACAAATGCTAAAAATATAAGAATATAGCTTTGTTCCTTGACACAGTCACGAATAGCCCCTGCTTTTGTTTGTGCATTAATATTGCATTGTTTATGGCTTCTTTTTATGTATTTAGGATAGAAACACAAGACATGAACCAAAACACATTCTTTTACTGGAGGCAAAGAAACCTGGGCTCTGTTTCAAACATTCAGTTTATTTTGTTTCACACACTTTGTCGCTTCACAGGGAAAATGCCATTGTGTGTCTCTATTAGTCTGTGTATTTAGCTACCCAGTTATACCTTCTGTCTGTGTTTAGCTGTCTGTGTGTGTTTGTGTGTGTAGCAAAACTAATATTTCAGTTTTTTATAAAACAGCCAGGCTCCTGCATTTCAGCCTTGAATGCACCATGAAGTCTGTTTTTGCTGCAGAGGTAATCTAAATTTCAGGGTTTACTTTGTGTTGCTGTGGAGTCCCTCTTTCTAACAGTGATGTTTTTGGGTCTAAGTTAAGACCACAGCAAGGATATAGCAAGGATTAAACATTAAGGGTGATGGGGAGGGGGAGAACTGACACAGCGTGATGCTGGTGTATCTGTCTGCGTGTATATCAGAGTTTGTGCTACATCTCCAAAAATAGAAAACAAACTTTTGCAGCGTGTTATTTGGCAGGCTTGCTGCTTATAAATGACCTGCAGCAGAGTTTTAGTCTTTTTATCTCTAGCATGTACCTTACAGACTTATGCAGAAGTTTGGTATCAGCTGATGTAAATCTGTACAGTGGTTCACAATTGTAGCAGGCAGCAAACATTTGTTCATTTAGCCATCGTCATTTAGTGGATCGACACGCTACAAGCTTGTCTCAGACAGACAATAAATCCTGTCTTCCTCTCAACCCTCTAGTGGAAGGATTACACTTCAGCTCCCAGTAAGAACGCACTCAACACTGTTTTTATTGGGTCAGTTTGTCAATAAACTCCTGGAATTTAAAGGGACTTCACACACACCTCTTCAGAGAATTGATTTTTGTCCAGCATCACTTTCTTTCCTTGTGTTTATGATCGTCACTGCCAGTCATTTACTCAGCTGTGTGGACGTATCCGTGCCAGTCCCACAATCAGTCTGCAAGTCAGTGTTTTAACGTCTGTTTTCCGGCTGCTTCTGAGACTCAGCTGGGATCTGTGGAAGCAGTCGGTGTGCTGCTACAGGGCTCCTTGGCTCGGCTTGAATCGGGTACCCCTCGGCCAAGTCCTCCAAGATCTGCTGTGGGACTGGACTGGGACACTTTCTTTGGTGTGTGAAGGTCCTCTGACTATTTGATCATGTTAAGGGTATGAACTGGATATAGCTTAAACAAAATTCACATAGCATCTATGTCAGTCTGGTTTCAGTTTATTCCTTTTTGGTTTTGTTTGGATGGATGTAGCTTTTGACACATCTTGACAATTGTTCTTTAATATCCTTTTAGTGCTATCAGTGCTCTGGGTTGTTGGTTTTTCTTAACATTGCTGATAGACTGAATGATGATGTTTGTGTCAGGCCAGATTCCTCTGAGTACTACTGTATAATAATCTGACGTAAAAAAGTTGTGACTTTGCAAACAGTAAAGGAGATCAGAAAATAACACTCAATTTTAAAATGTAAGACAGTGATAACGATGTTGAGTGATGGAGACAAAAAGATTGGATAAATCTGTGTTGTCTTAATTGAAGACTGTGTCAGACAGCTAAAAATGGTAGAAACTGTGTGCTGACAGGGCAGCTGGATAGCTATATCTCTCTAATACACGCACACAGGATTTATTTCTTGTCCTTTGTCTCGTACAGAAAGTTAGATGGAGGAGAATGAGATAAAGATGAGGAACGCAGGGAAGTGGGGGATTCAACAGAGTGAGAAGATGAAAACTGGAGTGTGGAAGAAATTGAAAGGCAACAGGAAACAAGCACAAGGTTAGGGATGATGCAGTGAGGTTAAGGTGAAAAATACCAACATCAACCAGTGTGCTACACCTCATCTTCCTCTGTTTCTATCTGCCACATGCAAACATCTGGCTCAGTTGCATTTTGACATTTGGTGAAATTACTTTTTCCCAAACCAATCTCTCAACTGCATCAGCATCAGACGCAGAGGAAGAGCAGCAGCTGCTGGGCTTGTAATTATGTAATATTCGCTTGGTTTTTTGCTGCTGCTCTTTTTTTCTGCAAAACAATCATGCAAAGGGACAATTTTTATTGAAGGCTTTAACCAGTATTTTTATTTTTTTATCTCAGTTCAAGTAAACCTGACTTCTATAACCCATCTGATGTTGTATAAATGATGTATCAGCAGCACATCTGTTCAGCTTTCTCTTTTAGTTTGCACTCAATATCTTATTTCTCTGGTGCATTTCTCACTTCTTTAAGAAACGAAAGTACGATATTTTATTTCTATCTGGAACATCCATCACTTCACCCCAGACGAAAATAATCTTAACATCCACTTGATGGATAGCTACAAAACACATCCATGATCCCCACAGAATGTGTCCTAATGCCTTTTCCTATTCTCATAACTTCTTTATATCTGAATTTTTTTCCAAGTTGAACAAAACGGCTCTACAAGGCCACTGTACGCATTCATATCTCCTCCATGTGGGGACAGCAAGCCAAATAACAGGTATTGTTGGTCTGACTGTACTCAGGTCCCTGCATTAATTAGCCGGGGCTTTTCATCTCTCCTTGTTTCTATTCAGTGCACATTTTATGAAACTGTAATTGCGTGCATGCAGCACAACAGTTTCCATCTCTGTGTTTGTGCAAGCACACACACACACACACACACACACACACATACAAACAAAGAGTCGGGTGCTCTTTTCGTTATTGATTAATGTGTCCAAATGCATTGTGCAGGCACAGCACCATTCTCAGACTCTAATCACTTCTCCACATTGAGGTAGTGAAGCAAGCCGAGGTAATAGCTCTCAGTCTTGCGTAGGCTTTGCAGCATTGCTTTAGATACAGTTAATAAAACTGAAACATGCTGTGCATAAAACAAGAACGCTGTGCACAATACACCGTGTGCTGTGATACAGTGTAGCTGCACTGATCCAGATCAATGCAGACAAGCCTTGAAACGAAGTCTGACGAGTGTTTGACTAAAGCACTAATAACATCTAGACTTATTTTTAGGTCAAAGTATAAAAAATCTCCAACTGTTCTTGTCATGTATCTACATTTAGTGTGCCATTGTGTACATGCAGACTAACAGAGTTAATGCTCAGACAAACCACATCGTAGATTTAGATGTAGTGTGCTAAATGTTGAATCTGGCTGCTGGTGCAATTGATATGCTCGATGGCAGCACTTCAGAGGATAAAAATCTTGGAGCCACTGTGATGTGGCGAAGATGTGTGAACTTTCGGACATCAAACTTTCCTTTTTTTTTTATATCAGTAAACCTTCCAGCTATAAAAATTCTCTCCAGATGATAAAACTCAAACCAGAGGAGGGAGACGAAAGAGCAGAAAATAGTGAACATGCAGGATGTGGGAACACAGTTGATATTTCTTGGTTCTGCAGCACGCTGGGATTAAAGGTTTGTCACACATCTGTCATGTTTTTTGACATAACCAGGTCTTCACCCACAGAGTTGGTAGAGAAAGGTGTCACAATATTTTTGACTGCAGTCACATTTAAAGCCATCATAGGGTGGCCAAGAAGTGTTTGATTTCAGCTTTAAATATTAAACTTGGACTCATGTTTAGGAGGATCAAGGAATGAAGAATTTGAAAAGATGAAATACTTTTATTACTTAATTTTCACCTGCAAATGGTCATTTTGAAGTTTAAGTTAAATTCTGGTGTTTTTTTTGCCAGCTATGTTAATACAGTACATATCAACTATGAAAAGATAACATTTAATTTCTTTTATAACAAAAAGAAGGATACAGCTTGAAAAAATCCTAGCTTTATGGTGTAATTATTTCTAATTAGGTTATTTTCAGTCTGCTTAATTACACACTCTTGTGTAACAGATAGCATTTATGGAGGTGGTTTGATAATTAAACAATTAAATTACATGTGAGTAAAACACTGTCACATGGAGAGACCTGTTCCATCTCTCAGAACTCACTGTGAAATTTATCTGGATTTGAAGTAAAGTACTGTTTTGAAATTGAGTACTACCTATTACTTACTGGTGCCGAGGAAGAAAAAAAAGGATAATGTCAGCTCATTTAAAAAACATGGGGCAGTGAAGTCAGACGGCCATTCATGTTTTCTATGACTATGTGATAAGGAGCAAAGATACAGCAGCCTTTATAAAGAGAAGGGTTTGAACAGAATCTCACATTTGGGATGCAAAGGATTGTTTTACCTTTGGGGCTTATATGTCTGGTTGTGTGGGGGTGGATTGGGCTGGGTATAACGCTTGCAATACAGCCTATAGTACAGGCGTTTCATCAGATTTATAGGATATGTCTGTAGACTTTACTTATATTTCTAGCACAGTAAGAAACCAAATCAGTAAGACCTTTGTCTGCATTAAGAGACGCATTTCTGACTGCACAGTGTTTATACTTTGTAAGAGATCCTGGAGAGCTCTATTCAGGTCTGAAAGTGCATAGTGTAGGATGTAATTAAATATAATGGCATGAATTGCAAATCGCAGCTAACTGATTTTGCCAGTTTTATGATGGCTGTGTAAAGAAGGACAGGCTCATACATCCACAAGTAAACAATTGTTTTTGTCTGTTACATGCTGATGCACTGGTGATATTTCTTTAAGAATTGCTTGTTCTAATGTAATAGAAAAATACAATAATTCATTTTATACTAATAAACTATGGATGAATGTAAAGCATTATGCAAGAACATTTCAAATCAATTAACTACAGATTATTTACACCATCAGAAATTTTTAAATGAGCAGAAAAGTTGAGAGTAAACAATCAAATCTTTGTGCATAAATTTACTTTGTCTGACTACAAGAGAAGTCTATCTGAAACAAACTGTTACAGGACTGCTGAAATCTTTTTGGACTGCAAAATACACTCAGAGTAGAATGTCCTGATATATAACCTATCAATTTCTCATCATCTAATGTAATTTTCTCTCATTCTTCCTAGATCTCGCTCTCTCTCTCTCTCTCTCTCTCTCTATCTCTCTCTCTACTGCTTGATTTACAATTTACAATCTGGTTGGCATAGAAACTCCACATATGTGTCAGACAGCTGTTTTGAAAAATTCCAGATTGACAGTTGACTTTGTTGTTGTCTTCACATCCCCATCAGCAACCCAATCATGAAAAGGCAGCGTGCACGCGCACGCACACACACACACGCACACACACAGAGACAGTAAAATACACAGTCATTTTAGCAGACACTTTAGACAAAGTGACTTCCAGTGGTGCACGGAGGGGAAAGTGTACCCAAGGACACACCGACAGTTGACTAGGGGCAGGAACAGGATTCAAACTGCCAACCTTTGGGTCTTGGTCATCAGTCAAGACTAAAGCCTGATCAACCCACAGGCTTCAAAAACCAACTGACTCATAAACATTAAACTTTTGTAAATGACTCTTAGTGCTGTGGGAAGTCTTTTAGCTCTTCTGCTGTACGTTTTATTTGAATCTTACAGTATGATTTATAGTATGATTTTTTTAAAAAAAATTAACTTGCCTTTTAAAACTGCTTAAGGACAAGAGAGAACTTTAAACCTTTCTACTATCAATTTTTGAGATGTTTGTGTCTTTGTGGTTAAAATCCTTCTACCTCAGATTATTGAAAGAGCTGTGGAATCAGATTTCCTCTATCAAACTATGGCTTAAAGGCTGTCTAAGTTAAAGTCAACATAAAGCTCTTTGTTTAACACAATAAAAACTAAAAAATACAGTGCAAGTAGTATTACAGGTAAGTATTACATACCTGAGTCCACAATTAATTTTTGTGCAAGATGACATTGTATATAAAAGTGGCACTCCATCCTTCCCTTTTTTAAATATATATTTTGCATTAATAATGATAATAATAATAACAGAAATAATAATTAATGTTTTTAAAATGCAAGTTCATTAATTAATTGAAAACATGTGTTTAATAATACTGACACCTTACACTAATGGAAACATCAAAAATCCATGTTTGTTGGTCTCCTGGACTCTGCTGAATGGTACAGCGGTGCTATTGATTCTAATGGCCATAACACTTTGCTTCTTTCAATTACTCTCAATTAACTCTCAACCTCTGACCTTTTTTTGCACACATCCAATAATGAACCATAAACACCAGGGAGTTCCTTTATCTCACACTAAATGGCTGTAAAAGACGGGATGTTTTACACAGTAACATTGGCTTTGTGCTTCAGATCCCTGACAACTCATTCTCCTGTGTAGTCAAGTGTTTTAAGGACCTCTGTGTAAATCCTTTGACAGACCTCTTGGAGCAGACTGCTGACCTAAGTTGACTTTTATTCAAAAAGTATCTAATTTTCTCAGAAAGTACCAAATCTGGATTCACCCATCCCTCCACAAGTCATCATGCTGTTGTCAGTTAGATTCAATCTGTCTAATTAGTTTAGAACTTTAAAAGTGCTATAAAGATGATTAAGTTAAATGTCTGATTGAAGGCCTCCAAATGATATTCAACAAGTCATATAATGAATGTTATTTCCACTTCGTACAATTTGCTGTCATGAGGGTGCCACAAACCAAACCTAAAATCATCAAGTTTAACATCAAGAGGCAAATTATGAGTTACCTTATGTACTCAAAGACTGCTGCTCCATTTTCACTAATAAGCCACAATATTCTATTCTATTTGATTGCCAAAGGAGAGCGAGCATTATCTATTCCCTGGTAACTACTTAAGCTTTACAGAAGATTAGACTTAATTGCTGCTTTACAGTCCTGAGCCCTTTTAGACTATTGGAAGCGAAGAGATTATTGTGTCGTTGGGCTCCTGGCTCGGTCAGTTTGTTTCTCATTAGTCATTTAAAGACCGTGAAGGAATGAAAACCATTAGAAGGCAAAGAAAAAAAGTCTCTTCATTGTATTTTTTGGTCGTATAGTGCCGTATGTCTGGTAGGGTTACTCCTTAAGACAAGTGTTTGAACATAAACTGAAACACTGGCAAAAATGACTCAGACTTCAAAGAAGAAGTGAGAGCCCTAATATGTGGGTTCATACAGTCCTTCGCCATGACATCACATGGGGGTTACGCCACCATGTTGGGTGGAAGAAAGGTAGTTGGGACTGAGTAAGGAGATGGCAGTCTGTGTCATAGTTAATTAGGCATTATCTATGAATTTGTTAAGTGAGGCAGATTGTGGACACAGGCACCTTTTCAGTTGTATATATCAGTTTTAGAAATATTCTCGCTTACGTGTTAGTAGATATGGTGGTCACATGGATGCATAGATAATGTATCTATAGCTCTTTTTCTGTGTTTTCTGTAGAGTCTTGGTTTGAGTACATATGTGACAAATCAAAGCTGTAGTTTTAGTGGCCATGCTGTGTTTATATTTGTCATTACGTAAAAGCGTAATGTGCTGTTTTATGGCTTTATATCCAGAGGCAACCAATTTTTTTAAGTTTAAGTTTTTTAAGTTTTTTTTGTTTAGCCCAGATTTAGCAGCTCCATCCTGGAACGTGTTTAGTCTGAACACACATTCTGCATGTGTGAGACTGTCAGGTGACATTATTCAAGCATGACTGTGAAGATATGAGTCTGAGATCTTGCCTTCACTCAGATGATTAAGTGTAACTTGTCTTGTCCATCAGTCTTTATTCATCTATCACACATTCCTCTACCCCCTCTACCTGCGCTGTTCTCACTTATTCCATCAAAAATAAATCGGTTGTGTCGTAAATTTACTTTGACCTTTGACTATACTCTGCTTGCATATTTACAGCTGACTGCGCAGACTTGTTCTTTATAGTTTCTTTGTCTGATCTGTGTCAGTGTGTTAGTGGGTTGTGTGGCTAACTTCAGCCTATAGTATGTGATGTGAATGTGTGTAACCCAGTGACTGTCTGACCTGCTGCAGAAGGTAGGGCATCAAATATGCACACAAGTCTTAACACTGATCCACACTGACGCATCAAGGACAGCCACTGGACACACACCACATATTGATTTTGACAGTCAGAGGCAGAGATTGGTGTGTTTCTGTCAGTGTATGTGTCCGTTGGACTTTCCTGAAGCAGCTGTCCTCGTATGTTACAGGTGTTAACATGTGGATGGTTTATGTGTTACAGTGTTGCGTCTCCTTAAGGAAGGAGCAGATCTCAACACCCCCACTTCCTCTGGAGGATCCTTACTGCACCTGGTGAGAAATAATCAGAGATGGGTTTTTTTGGTTGTTTTCTTTTTTTTTAATTACATTGCAGTGACTTCTTTCATTTTAATTACAGTTTTCTTAATCCTACTAGTTCACCTACAATCCCTTTAAGAATATGGTATCACAAGAGATGCTCATTCAACTTTTTTTTTTTTAGTAAAGAATAAAATAAACACAGATTTGACACACACAATATTTTAATAGTGAGTTTAATTGGTTTGTTAAAGCATACCCTGAAATCTTAAAATGATTGAATAACATTTTCACATTTTTTTCCACAATCTGTTAAAGATAAAATCGTGGAAGCAGTACTGGAATCACCATGTTATTTCTAAGACAAACACCTGCACAAATAAAAATATGTAAATAAGCCTGTGTTTAATCCTTACAGAGCTTAATGGCATTTAGCCTCTGACTGCTTTTCTTGGGAAACATGTGTTTTGTTGTTTCCATTAAACTGAGTCGAAAACTGGCGGAAATAATTCAACCAAGAAGCTGCATCATATTTTTTGCTTTGAGGATTCGATTCAAAAATTAAAGCTGAATATTTAGCTATTAAATAAAAGGTAGCCTTTTCCAAGTCATTATTTATCACAAAATACACATAGTGATTCTTAAGGTGCAGTGAATCCATGATTTATATCTCCGCCTGTCCATTTTAGTTTTACAATATATAAACAAAAATCAATGAGAACCTAAACATTGTGATTACTGTTTGTCCTAACAGCGTACTGCTGTCACTCCTCCAACATGCCGGTGACCCAGTAACCATCGGTGATGCCGTAATCATGATTATTTTGCTAATTCCCCTGAGGCAGTACAGGGATATAATCATCACCACTTCTACACGGCAGATTATCCCATATATTCATTATCATGCCATAGTCACTGAACAGTATATCTCTGTTCTGTTTGCAGTCAGCAGTTCCTCTGGAAATACCCACTCTCCAAACTAATAACAGGCTAATTTACTGTTTCTGCTTTCTGCAGTGCGCTCGTCATGACAATGTGTTCGCAGCAGAGCTTCTGATAGAGCGAGGCCTGAATGTCAACCTGCAGGATGAAGACCTGTGGACAGCCCTGCATGTCGCATGCGTGTGTGACCACGCAGACGTGGTGCTCTTGCTGCTGCTGGTGAGGAAACACAAACACATGACACAGAATATGCTGCCAGCATTGACTCAGTACAACAAAAACATATAGGATTCCACAATATTTGGAGGAACAGGTTTTTCACAAAGTGGATCAGCTATGAATTAGACTTGGCTCATTCTCTATTAGTCATCAAGAGTTTTCCATTGAAGTGGATCTTCTTTCATTAATTAGAGTTTGTGTGCTTCTTAGAGCCCAGAACATGACTTTCCTCTCAAACCCAGCAGAATCCATGAAAAGTAGAATTTGTAGTCATTCTGCCTTAGCATGGCATCAAAGGGAGAACCTATTCTATAGAGTATGTCTTGACAAGAGCTGTGGTTGTACTGATTAGGTCCATAACTAGAGCTGTGCCAGCTGCAGGGGAGGGCACGCACATCCAGCCAGTTACTGAGATGGCACTGCGCTGCCGGTGCTGATTAGACCCAGGGAGGGTTGACTGCAGTCTAGAGCTCTGCAGAATCTCATGCAGCCTGGTTCTGCTGATTGGGTCCTGAGCGATTGCCGGTGCTTTTCTGTGAGACGGGAAAGAGCCGACCCTCAGAGGAACAGATATGTTTGAAGAGCTCCCAGGCAAAGGGGATGCAGAATGGATATCAGCCGCTGCTGTACGGCTGCTGGGCTCCTGTTTGTCTGTTTCTGTGCATATCATTTCCCTCCAAGCAGAGCCACGCAGTTTGATGAAGGTGTGATTATAGATATGCCTAATGCAATATTTTTTTATCATGGCCAAACGATGAGAGTGGGAGATTCAACATTTCCTCTATGGGAGAGTGTGACTAAACTCCTCCCATTCTCTACAGAGAAAACTCTTTCCTTGTAAATGAGGCCGTATTGACACAGCGCTAAACTCTGTTGGAAAACGGCAAGGTGTGATGAGAGAAAAGAGGAAGCGCATTTGTAAGAAATTTAAAACTCAAATTCGGCGAAGAGTTCAAATATTTTCAGACATTACCACAAAAATCAAGACATTGCTCAACTTTCAGGACATATTCTTTGATACACACCCCTGCTTAGGTGTGTGTGTGCATGAGCACGCTTGTGTGACTTGAAGATTTACTTCAAATAGAGAAGACAAACCATGGAAGGCAACTCTTCAGAGGTATCCGGTTCCAAAAGGATTGGGAAGATTTGTTTGGGTGCATGTTTTATTTCCTTCAGGCTGTGTCTTAAGTTTCTTTATCCAGTATCTTCAACACAGGAAGATGTTTATTTAAAAAAAGACAGTAAGAGATTCTTTCTGTCTGGTGTTGTAAAAATAGCTGCAGTCAAGTAAGTTTCCCATAGAGAAGCAGGATCATTCTTCTATTTATTCATTTCAACACCCATCTCCTCCACCAGCGACCTAGCCAATGACGGTCTCTCTGCTGTTTCTCACACTGCTCCCTCATCATCTGTACGCCGAGATCCGGACTCACAAACAAACTGCTTCACATTTTAATGGGAAATTCAACAGTGCTCAAAGTCGCTTGATTTTGCCATCTTTATCTTTCATTGGCACAGGGAAGAACGCTGCTGCTAATATGTTCTAATCTATTGTGTTCTACGCTGCTGTGTAGTTCCCCTCCCCTTGTCCTCTGCTTGTCTGCCCTTGATTTCCTGTCTCCAGTTTCTACACAGAGGAAGAGAGGCATTTTCGCTGACAGAGATGTTACCAATCTTGTCTTATGGGCTGAAAAGGGGGGGCTGATGAGATGTTTGAGTGCATTGCTGCTTTGCATCCGGACTGTTAGTGATATTAATTCTCTTATCTCCTGCTTCCAAACAGCATGGGAACAAGTCATTTCTAAACTCTATCATTTTCGATGTGTTCCAAATCCTTTACTAAACCCATTTAACTCCAGTTTTGGTAAATGTTTGTCATTAAGGACTTTGGTGGGATTAAGCAGCAGTTCAGAGGCACAGTTGATTCTTAGCAAATGAAAACATGACATTTTTTGCAGTGTTGCAAGATGCTTGTACGATGCTTGTTTTTCTTTATAATGTAATATGAAAAGTGAAATTGCCAGATTTCTAAATTCTCTTCCAATCATGTTGATTTTGAAGTCCTTAACCTTATTGGATTTCATTCATGAGGATGACCTGACAAAAGCTCTTTATCTTCATGATTTACAATTTGCTTTCTTCTAAAAAAAAGCTCATCCCACAGGTGTGGCTTTTAAGAACCACAAGGCAAAAGATGCTTTAAGCAATGAGTGTTACTCGCCCACTTTACCTGATTTGGTTCAAGTGTCCAAGTTTCTACCTCTTGACTCGGGGTATTCTTAATGAAAAAGGCAAGTTCCCTTTCGGTCGGTACACTCGGTACAACACATAAGTATGGGGGATTGCGCCCTTGCGAGACCAACCTGAAGATGTTTTTTTCAACACGCCTGCCAAGGCCAATGAGACTGCAGCAGTCCCGGGAGGGCGTGGCCTCCCGCATTATATACTGACTGCGCAGGCTCATCTCCTCAATCTTATTGCACTTCACCTCGCTAACCTGGTGTGCAGGAGACTTGTTGTTGATTTAACGGTCCGCTTGGAGGTGAG
>JAVQJG010020017.1:0-13353 GCA_036024015.1 Craterocephalus amniculus | reverse complement strand
AAAGTCTGCCCAAACTTGAAAACGGCCTTGGCCAACTGCAGGTTAAGTTGAATCAACTCAGACGACAACTTCCTTTCTCCTTTTCCTCTTTTTACTTCAAAATCCAGTTGTAAGATAGTTAGATACACAAGTTGTAAGTCAGGTTGAAAACCTTAACAATGCAAAAGAAAAGACATGAAAAGAGTAATTACTTTCAATTATCTATACATGTAAGGCACAATTTAGCTTTAACTTTAAGTTATGCCCAACAATGCTAATATAAACTAGCATAAACCCTAACATGCTACTATATCTGCAAGCTAGCAAGAAATCAACAACTTTAGCTTAGCTTAGCTCAACTACATAAGCAACAAGATAAACCAGCAATCATTATAAAACTGCTTTCCCACCAGTAGCTTCCCTGGAGATGGCCGGCACTTTAAGTTTCCCCTTTCCTCAGTCCTTTTACAGCTCCAGGCTCCTGAGTTGCTCCCAGCTTATTCAGCACGTTCTCTGTCACTTTGCTGCAGGTGAGAACCTTAAAGAGTCGACTTCCTGTTTCTTGTTCCCTGCCCTTGCCAAGTTCTTACACTGTGCCAAAAATGAGCTCTTCAGCATTCAGGGCAGTGAGGATTCTACTCATCTTATACTGGAATTGATTACAGTGTGAGTGCATTTGTGTGTCAGAACGTGTGTTCATACAAAGTGCATCTTTAGCGCCCATCACTTCTTACCACATGTGTTTATGTGGTCACATGTGTTCCTGCCGCCCTACCAGTGTCTTCTTATCTGACCTGCTGTCTCGCTCTTTGAATATTTTCCTGCCTGTACTTGTGTCTCGCTCGGGGAGGAAGTGCTTCAAATGACACACATCTGCTCTTTCTCTCTCTCTTTTTTCTTTTTCCAACCTAAAGGCAATAACCAGATTGACCTCTGAGTCAAAGTCATGATCCAATTACCAGCTCAAGGACAAGTGTGTAAGTAATACAAGAGTACATTTTGCACCATTAGTCACTGAAGCAAAAACAAAAATAATAAGAAAATAGTAATAAAACCTAGACATACAGACATTTTGTCCAGTGGAGTAAGTCAAATGTTTATGTGGCGTCAGTAACAGTTCAAACTTTTTAATTGGCCTAACATGCATAAAAAGTTGTTATGCAAGACAGAGCTCCAGACTTACATGACATTTAAACCAAATCAGTCTCAACTTCACAGCAAAAATATAAATTTGTCAACTGAAAGTTTTGCAGTGTGGTCTAACTAATTTAAATTAGCTGTGTTTTAAATATAAAATACTTACATACATGAACTTTCACTGTATCTTTCTCCATAAATAAGGTATATGTCAGTCAAGTGGAGCTTCCTGTCTAAACTACTATTTTGTTTGCACGCATTCACCTCTAAACACTTAGACAAATGTTTAATTGAGACAAGGTGGTGGTGGGGGTTTGAGATGTAAATCAGTGAAGCAAACAGCAGTGTCTTTTACAAGGGTTGTATGAGCCAGGGCAGCTTTGTCTGACACCTTGAACTGAATAATTGAGTAGACTTCGGGGAAATAAGCAAAGAGGAGGATGCCATGATGTTAGTACTTGTTCTTGTTCTTGCTGCTCACTCAGGCCTTCAGTATATCTGGAATGAGTTGGTGTCAACTAAGTGTGTGTGGACAAGTCAAAAACATAATCCATGAAAAGAACAGTTATATTCGAAAAGAACCGCTACTTAAAAGGTTTCTGTTCGAGAGTTGAAGACATTGTGTGAAATAAATCTTTTTTTAACAAGTTATGTAATATTCCTAACTGTGCAATTTTAAACTGTCACATGGTAAATTGGATTCAAGTAGCACAGGTATAGGTAATATTACGAATTGATGGGTACTTGCTTTTGAAAAGATTTTTTATGGCTCTTATGTCATCCAAATCCTTAAGAGAAACAACCAACAACGAAGTGGTCCCACTTTAAGATGTTGTAAAAGTGTGGCTCTCTGTCAGACACGAAAGTATCCTCTTCCTTCTTTGACCCAGACACTGATCTCATCTGCAGTAATAAGGGGCCTCTTGGTCCTAATCAAATCACTCATTAACTATTTAGGGCGTCAAAAGTTCAGTAGACCATTGTTGCTGCATCAAGCATCTACTGCAGCTAATCCACTCCAATTAAACACACACACATTTATGCAAATACCTACTTGAGCGAGCAAACACATGTACTCCTCAGCCCCAGATGCACATACAGTATGCACTTATTCACACAGTGACACACTCACAGACTCTCATGAAGTCAAATTAGAGTACAAATGTGGGGGGGTGGTTGGGTGGTGTGCAGCTTATAAATAATTTGGTGTGCAGGCGACTCTGCTTACAGCTGTCTGTCAGCATCTAAAGGGTCATGTGGGCAACTAGCATTAGAAGACGATCACCGTCACGCAGTCTAAACCTAATCCACAACAGGATTAGGTTGTTTGGGTTTTTGTTTTGTTTGTTTGTTTTTGTGCTTTTGAGGCAATTCTAACAAAGAATTTTTTTTCTTTTAAATGCCATTTCTTTTAAATACATTATCTATTTTTCTGTAAAACACTTTTCAACTTTAGATATAGCCAGCTTGTTTGGTTTCATCATCCGGAAGTGTTTTCTTTGTGGAACATTGTAACTGCTGGCACCTGTCCACTTCCGAAAGCATTGGCTGATTTTAGATGCCAAAAGACAAGTCCTTTGCTCTGCCTCCGCTGGAGAGTAAAAGATTGCCTCTGGACCCTGGGCTGTATGTATCTCACTGTCAGGTACAATATGAAACCAAAGTGACAAGGTCTAGGGTACAGCCTCTTCACTCACCTGTCCAGTTTAATGTGCGTTTGTGGTGTGTTTGCATGCCCCAAGTGCAAGGTGAAACATTTCTGACGCAGCAGAGGGTTAAGAGAACATATGCACACAGACTGCGCTCTCTACTCACACTGTATTTCTGGCCTTCCAAAACAGGACATCTTGAGAGGAGTTTCTGATGGACCTATATTCTGTTTAAATGTTTTATGGACAGATGTCCACTGAGGTTTGCTGTACTGTGTCCTCAGGACATAGCCTGCAGCTAAACACTCTCTTACTGTAGGTGGTCAGGAAGATATTACAATGCTTTTTCCTTGTTCATCATCCTCTGTCAGCCCCAGAAGAAAGCCCTGTAATGGAAAGGACTCACACTTGAAAGACCCAAGAGCAAATGTGGACTAACATCAGAGGAAGTTAAGAAGACATGAAAAATCATTTGTCATTTCCAATAACAGACCATGTAGCGACCACAATGACCTATGTTTTTTGTTTTGGGTCATTACTAATTCAAAGATGTTGCTATGTGTCTTTAACCCCAGAGAAAAGGTTTCCTCCAAGAGTCTTTCAGTTTCATAGGCATATGGGAAGTGTGTGTTGGCCAAACATCATGAATGGGTCCATCTCAATATCTGTCTGTGGAGGTTATACACTGAAACCACAATAATATATTAGAGTAATCAATAATCAGACCATAGTGTAATTTTATTTAAAAGAGAAAAAAGCCTCCTGTCGTCAGGAGGTTTTTCTTCATGACTATCTATTTGCCTATCAGCATGAATACCAGATTGATTTTCAAGAAATACAGAGGATGTTTGAGCAAAGGCACATTAAATGATTGATACTATACCTAATGCATCAGTGTAATCGATGTGAGCACCAGTAACTTTATGTATTGAAATTCTATAGTAGTGAAAATCATATATTACATTGTTTTAGAAGGATTCTCTGCCTTTTTTCACAGTTTTGCTTAATTTCATAAAAAATTGTGGAGTTTCATATTTGCATATCTCTCTTAATAGTGTCATCACATAATTTCAGTTTGGTTAAGGAAAGCTTGAATGTTGCAACACGTCATTTTTAATGATCATTGTGATGTTGCATATCCCTGTTGTTTGCAATCTGCCGGACAGAAAGTCGCACATTTGACTCCAGGTCTTGTGGCTACAGAAACAGACCAAATCATCACATGCACTTTTGTTTCATCTGTCCAACAGTAATTGTTTTAGAAATCTTCCCATTCTTCAGGTGCAACTTTGCAAACCTGAACTATGCTACTATTTCACATCATTTATTCTTTCTCTTTCAAACAAGCTCTAATTGTTGTTTTGTAAGTGTTCTCAATTTACTGTCAACATTTTTTTAAATTTACCATGTTTACTGAGGCCTGTAGTTGGACGTAGCTTTTAGGTTCTTGCAATTTCTCCGAGTGAACCATTGGAACTTGTTGTGACATCTGCTTCTGAAAATTGGCTACTGTCTTGAATGTTTTCCATTTGTTAATGTTCTTTTTTTTGGAGAATTGTAGACTTCAAATTGTTTGGAAATAATCTAACAAAACATTCCAAGATTCATGGTGAGTAAATTTTGATTGTCTGCAACTGTTGTTGATGTCTTTCCTCCTTAATATAACTAATGTAAAAATTTTAAATGCTGTAAAAAAAAATCTAAGTTCAAATGAAAAAATGGTCAGACAACTGCTTATGTTTCAAACGCAAACATATGTTACGGGCACAAATACATGCGCACACACACACACAATCTCAAAAACACAATGAAAAATACACAATGTACACTCTCATTTCTCCAGGGCATATGCTTTGATGTGTGACACAGTCTTAAGCTTGCCAAGAAGTGTGCATCAAGGTCTCAGCCAAGACTCTTCACCTGCAGCTACAGACATCCCGCCAGGTTCCAAAGTAGAGCATGGACAGACAAACACACACACGCACACACACACACACACACAGTCTGAGAATATCTCATTTTCTATCATTGCCCCAACCAAATTCTAATTAAACGAGTCCACTATCACATTCAGCTTTTTCCAGTCAGTGCTAATGTTTTGGAAGTTATTTGTGTATCACTCAGACACGTAATTGTACCAAAAGATTACAACACACAATCCCGATCTGTAGCTGCATTTGAAAATGCTCTGTGTAAAAAAAAAAGCATGTCCTTTGTATACCATGTATTATATATTTGTAACCCCACATATGTGTGGGGTTCTTTGAAATTATTCCTCTTCAAACCTCCTTGTTTATATAGACACAGTACGCTGTACACATAGCTACTTATATGCTATATGGGGTTTGACTGTATCCTTTTTCAAGGTATGTGGATCCAATATATAAAGTGCAATGTGTAGCCCTGAGGACAGGACCGGACAGTAAGAGCTACACAGCTCAGCATGTTTGCTGCAAATCCAATTATTACTCTTCACCTTTGAATTCAGGAGCTGATCCACAGAGTGGTAAAGCAATTATGATACTTGGTGAAGGGAGTAAGGAATCACACAAAGAAAAAGACCAAGAGAGACAGAGAGAAATTGCCCAACAAGTTAAGTCTTGATTCACACCATCATCTCTGTGTCACTGATACTGAGTTATAAACTATGGATTACTTCTATCAGTCATGCAATATGATCTCAGGGAGCATTTTATTAAGAACACTTTAATAATGGGAAAACGCTTTGCTGCGACAACAGCTTAAATGCTTCATGAGAATGATTTCACAATATGTTTTTATTCAGCCTGATCTCTTGGAAATTAGTGAAAAAACAACAAGGTGTCAAGACCTATCTACATGGTCCCAGCATGCAGTTTTTAAAAATAGATTTCAGGACCACATAAATCATGTTTAATTATGTCATCAGATCACTATGAATTAATCTGACCGTTGACTCTTGGACAGTTTCATCAACATCAGGGGCGTCAAAGTTCAGCTCTTGAGAGGGCTGTTACAATCCTGTAACTTTTAGATGCATCCCTTTTCCAGCACACCTGGATCAAATGAATGACTCATAACGCCAAAGCTGAATGACATGCATATAAGGGAATTCAGTCATTTCATTCTGTTAGAGAGCTCTTGACCTGAGCTGCCAAGTGTTATACCAAACAACTTGAGGAATTGTCAAATTTGGATAAAATACATTTTCAACTTTTTAACAATTCAAGATTAAGATCTGAATCCACAGTTGTATTCTCGAACCGGAGCAAGGAGGCCTTCATGTAAAACCCATGTAGCGTAATGTGTCTCACTGATTATGACCATAAAGCAGAGATCCCCAGTGTTGGTCCTCAAAGGGCCACTGTCCTGCAGGTTTTTGATATTTCGCTGCTGCAGCACACCTGATTTAAATTAAACGGCTCTCCGAAAATTTGAGGTGACGCTCTGGATAAGCCTGTTAATGATCCTTTTTTTCTGCATCAGAAAATGTAACTTGGGCCTTTATTTTGTTATATTTCATGCTGGAACAGTATTTAAGATTCAAGTAAGCTATTAACTTGAGAATGAGAAAGCAAACATGTAAAAGCAAACACTTAGCTTGACTTGAAAGGCTGTAAAAGATTAATTTAGAATGTATAAAAATGGCAAGCTAGTTTCCCCATTTTTGCACAAAACAAAGAAACAAAAGAGAAGTTCGGATTACATGTGTCTCAGTGGGATTTTTAGAAAACATCTTGATTATATACCCAGACAATGCACAGAACAATGCTATTGTTAATTTAGTGATGTTTTACTGTTAAGCCATGAACAAAGCATGTTCCTCTATATAGAAGATATTCCATGATCCCTATTCAAATGTATAATACCACAGAGACTAAAAGGACAACTGGAAATCTTGCACAATCAAAACTAACAACAGCACTACACGTTGCTTGTGCTCCATAATCCTGACAAGAAACCTTTTGAAAATGATGAGACAATTATCATTGTACAACCATGCCATGATTCAAAAGAACTCCTAATGCCTCTTTTTAAAATATTTGATTTGGCAGCTTTTCCACTCTTTGACTCCCCCAGTCACATTTGCATATCAGTTGGAAGGTTGTGAGAAAGCATTTCAGAGAGATTGGCAGCTGAGGTGTAGTACATTAGGTGATCGATCCTGCCGACTATGCTAAAAAAAATCAGAGTGAATTGAAGTCTGGTTAATGATTAATACAGATGCTGGTTGATGAATATTTTGTTGAGTCGTTTTTATAATGAACACCAGAGTAGCAGAGGAGATGTTATTATCAACATAAATACATAAATTGCCTTAACAATGTTTTAATCAGTTGCCAACTGCTAAAACTACGCAGTGACATGTAGGTTTCTCTGTAAATAAATGATTCCACTGTTTGATAGACTTCACCTGGTCAATCTGAACATTTTTTTCTGTAGTAAACCTACCGTCTTTATCTGTGGAAGAACCGGGCAGGGAGGCGGGATTTGTCAGTTTCCTCTGTATTAGCTCCTGCGGTGGTTCAGCTGTTGACAAAATGGCCATGTGACACCACGCCCAGTCTTTATACTGTTGAGATATTCCTTCTTCACTTTATTGAAATTTCATTTTTAAGAAAATTAAAACAGCTTGAAATGCATCACAGATTGCACTGGTTTCAGTTCTTATTCACTTATTTACTTTTTACTTTGTTCAAAAATGTTATACAGCAGTGTGGCATTTATTCCATACCAGTTTTTGCCCACACTGATGATTGCACATCAATGAGGAGAACCACTGTTTCTTTGTGCCTGCTGAGAACCAATTTTTTAGGTTACAAACCAACTTTTCAGTTTGACTTTTAAATTAAATGCGAGAACTGGCACCATATGAGTTGGACAAGTTGGTTGCTGGGAGCTTCATAAAGCTTTTACTTTGATAATCAACTAAGCAGTAAATTAAAAGAACAAAAGAAAAACTTGTTATTATATCATTATAATTATCTGTAGCAGTTGTAACAGCAATATCATTGAAATTAGCATCATTAGTAGTATTTCTGTGGTTACATGTGGCTTTGAACACTTAATTAAAAAATCGGTCGTGGACATCCAAAAAACAGCAAAGAAAAAATTTGAATGTGGCTGTAATTTCCATAAAAAATACTTTCCTTTTCCTTTTTATTGCTTTGTTTTGTCTCCCAATTGTTATCCTGAAGTGAATTAAGACTTATCAATACTCACCTTTGCATTTCCATGCCCCAGTATATTTCCTATACAGGTCATTGCAAAGACAGGCCTGCTCACACTGTGCATGTTACGTACCACAGGGATCATCAGGGAAGGGCTGTGTGTGTGTGTGTGTGTGTGTGTGTGTGTGTGTGCATGCGTGCATGGATGCGAAGCCTGATAGCCGGCAGCTGTAAATGCATAGAGGTTATATTAGTGTGTCTGAGATCTGTGTGAGTAGAACGTGTTTGAGTGTGTTTTGCTGCATTGTACTGGGTTGAGAGGGAGGTGGAGGCTGACTGCTGGGAGTCTCATAAAGCTCTCAGTTTGATGACCAACTGAGCAGTAAATTAATTAATCATCATTTTATGCCTCATCAAGCGCTTTGCCTGCACCTCGCCACAGGAGCCCATCCCAATTAGCCAGCAGCAGAGCCAATTGTTTTCCTGAGTTTACTGTAAGTGAAAGGGAGAAATAGATGGTGATACAAACTAAAAATGATAACAAGTAACATCTAAATTAGAAAAAAAGGATTTCATTTTAATTGCAGATTGTAAAGTTTGGACATTGATGAAATGGCGGCAAATATATGTACATTTGCTGTTTATTTTTATGGGACATTTATTGCATTCTCCACCTGCGTCTTTGTGTGGAAAGAGTGTGTCTAGTTTGTGTGCATGTGTTTTTTTTTGTGGGATGTTAGGAAGGAGGAGGGCAGCAGGGTCCCTGACAAGCTAATAAATATGTCATCTGTCTGTGTCAGGAGATTGCTGGCCCACAGACCGGTAAGTAACAGAGACCCACCGGTCAAGAGGCAGGTACATGGCGTGCACAAGAGAAAATGTGCTTCTCCTGCAGCATCCTCAGTGACCTGCCCCCTACAGCCACAGAAGTTTGTTTTAGAGCAAACAGACAAGTTAAAGGCAGAGTTCATTGCAGAGTGCATGCGTCACGCGCAGATTTTGTTAGATCTCATTTTGTTTACTAAAAGTCAAATTTCATATTTCTATTTGTATTTGTTAGGATATTTTTTATCTACAAAAGATAAAAACGTTATTTAGCTATTTCATCTCAACGTTTTTCTTCAATGCATTTTATATATTTTCCAAAACATTTTGAGACTACAGCTGTCATAATTCTGGATAAAAAGAATAGACTGTTTTTCTTCCCTGTCTTGTATTCATACTACAGACAGACTCATTAAATCCAGTTGACATTTTCCTCTTTACCTTCTGGCAGTGTCCGACTGTCCTGTTCACATAACTTTAAAATTAGCTTTTGAAGCTACCTGGTGCTCATTCAGAGTATAACTCTTCTTCTTCACTTAGGCATTCACACATGCATTGTTTGGTCTGCTTGAAACAAGCAGATATCTCGCTGCCTTTTCTGCTGCTGCATGAATAAATTATTTACTTTTCATGAACAAGCCCTCTTCAGTCCTGACCACTTAATGCGCTGAATTTTCTTCTTCTTTCTTCTTGCTCAGTGGTTGTTTCAGGGGAAATTCCCCCTAAGGGGCACTTGTTGTAACTGCATGGCATTGATTGGGCAGTTTGGTCTGCTTTAGTGTGAAAGCAAACCATACAGTGATGTTTCTTTAGAACATATTTAGAAACAGCCACATCCACACTGCCTTTCATGTTAGCTGTATTACATAGCTGATCATTTAGAAAATGTCAAGCTCCAGCTGTGTGTTTGTAGTTTGTTTTGATTTTTGTCACCACGGTCTTCAGATGTTTATTTCTCTCAAGAACATTATATGAGTGAAAACATGCATCATGTAAGCTTGTACTAAAGGTCACATCTACTGAAAGTTGGTCGCATTACATAAAAGGAATTCCCTCAGACCAGTTTGGTTTGTCCACTTTTTTTTTGTTAATTGACAAAATCTAAAAGTTTGATGCATCTTTGTGGGAACACAGATCATCAACCATTACTTCTCCTCACTAGCCTTCACTTTCATTGGCAGAGGTATTGGCAATGAAAAAAGGGATACAACCAAAAATGTAAAAGTAGGTTTTATCAACAGACAGCCAGAAAAGTGGACAAGGACAGATAAAGTGTATATTTTTATTTATTTTTTCAGCAAAGACAGTACTCCCATTATTCAAACTCTTGACTCACGTCATGGGATTTCTTCCAACAGCTGAAAAGATGATGCCACACCCTTCTATGAGGCCAGAGTACAGGCTTGGGCCGCTGGTCCTAGAGTAAAGTGAAAGATGTTGGTCTGTGAGAAAAAGAGAAGTCTGATTGTCACTACACATTTTAGTAATGGGTGACAGAGAAGCAGACAAGATGACATTGTGGCAGCGCTGCCAGGAGGAAGCCACCAGCCACGCCAGGGGCAGGGACGCAGGGACGGCTAAGCAGATGTTGTTCATCACCCAGGGGTGGTGGGGGTTGACTGTATAGGGGCCAGTGTGTGTTTTTGTGTGTGTGTGTGAGTGCGCGCACGTGAAAGTGCATCTTTGCGCATCCTTGCGAGCGTGCTTTCCTGTATTCGTGTGTTTGCGCATGTGTGTTCCAGCACAGGCAAAGTGCTTGAGGGGGAAGCATCTACAAAAAGCATCTGGCAAGGAGAGCCAAAACAACAAAGGTAACCTTGCCTCCAGTGATGTATGCTGTGTACAGACACTGTAGTGGCGGTAAGTGTGATGTGTTGTGTGCAGATGTGCGACTTTTGTGGGTCGTGTATGTAGCTTTGTGTGGCTTTGTGTATCTGCAGCTCGTGAAATGATGCACAGATGTACATAAAGATGAAAGCTAGTGAATGTATTTAACTTGTTCGTGAGCAGGTTCCCATATGGTGCCGTCACTGTAGGAGAAATTAGGTTGACAGGTGAGACAGGGAACAAATTGATGACTTGCCTTTTAAATGTGTGATGGAATCTGGATTGGATCCTTGATGGATAAATTCTTCATGACTAGTGCATTTTAACTGCTTTATTGTTTGCATCAAGCTATGGATTGTTGAACTCAAATGGAGTCAGTGGATTGGCCAGGGACGTTTGTCTCCACAGAGATGATTCCTGACTGACTTCTGCTGAAGTGCACATGGATGGGTGTCTGATCTGAGGCCTTCACTGTAGCAGAGTCAAAGCCAGCCTGAGGTAAAGTCATTGGTAAATTAATCTGACTCTGACATTATGACCCGAATCTAAGCAGTGAATTTTTCTTTGTTAAGTGAGTGTGTTTCGTTGCATGGATGTGAAATACGTCTAAGCAGGTCTAATAGTTGACCTGAGTGCTTTTGGAAGGGAGGGAAGTTGACAGATCCATCCACTCATCAATCAACGTTTCCAGACCTTTGCCTTTTGGAATCGCCAGGGGAGATGCAAAGAAACAAATGCTCCTTGAGATTTCTGACGACTGTATCTTTCCATTAGATGGTTCAGTACGGAATAGATTCATATGGGTAGTATACACTTCTTGAACACTGCAGTTAGCATTGTATTTTACCAACTATATGTGGTTGTTTGCCATGACAAGGAGACAAACTTGCTTCCGAAATAGATTATGGAAACCAGTAAAAGTACTAAAGGCATAGAAAAAATTTTGAACTCTTCCTCTAAGTTGCTGAAGTATGAAATACTGGAAGCCAGTTTCAGGACTGCAGTTTCATTGCCGTAAGGATAAGGAGGAGCTTAAACGAATACTAGTGGGTGTGAAATAGGTTTTGTTTCACAATAAAATACAGTCTTAAATTGAGCAGAAAATTAAATGTGAACAATTCAAAGTGAGCACACCTGACAGTTCACTAATTTGCCACTTTTTCACATTTGAAATAGCTACACTTAAGTTCACCGCACTCATTTTCCATTCTCAAAGACTCTGCTGACAGCTGTTTCAAGATACAAGAGAAGGAACCGCTCCTCCCACATCTTTTTCATGTTTTGCATTTTGGCATGACAGATAAATTTACTGTGGATGAAAGAATAACATATACCTTCCCTATCTGAGCTTATCTTTCCATCAAATATCCTGAAGGAGGGCTGGTGGTAAAGCATGAACAGGTGATGAGGTTATCAAGCTTTTGTGTGTGGCCATGTTTGACACAAACAACCCGGATGCCCTGCAGTGATTTGTCACACTGCAATGTGGTTAAGAATCTTACTTACAACTTTTCACAAATAAAAGAAAATGCCACCCTCTCTCTCCCTTCTCTGTCTTTAAGACAGCTTACATCTTTGGTTTTTCTTTTTCTTATACTATGCAGTAGATGACCAAAATATGAATGACTGGAATCAATATAAAAAAAAATCTTTTCCCTGTGATTCACAATCACGATTTTTCGTGTTAAAACTTCACACTCCTGTCTGCCTTTTAGTCTATTAAATCACTTTGCATTTAATTTGGTCAATAAATCAATTCTGTGTCACTCTTCCTCTTTCTTTGCTCCTGTGTGTTTCTCTGTTCTTCTGCTGCCAGGCCTCTGTGGCAGGTTTTTGAAAAAAAACTTCTCAATGAAATGTGCTGAATTCCCTCACGGGCAAAAAGCACCATCTCAGCTGCAGGGCTTTGATAAATCGCTGGCCAGGTGCTGCTCCAATTTGTCTTCATCATTAATTTTTACTGGGCTGTAACCTATCTGTCATTGAGCAGAACCCCCAAAGCAAAGGTTTTGATGTGTCCGTGTGTGTGAACACTCAAACAGCTTGGAACTGCTTAAACCTTACATTAAAGGAAATGGCCTGAGGCACCTAGAAGAAAAGGCAAACTAAAAAACATTTATTGAATTATTTAACTTCCATTTTTGCATGTACTTGTATTGTTAACTATTGACGATAACACCTGTACCCCCACCTTCACCATCAACACTTTCATTTCAGAGAAACTGCAGAAAGCCACTTGATCAGTTTGTGAGGACCTTCACTGCTTTGCTTTGTTGAACAGAAAAAACATTGTGTCATCTTTTCGTTTTCTTTTCCCGCAAACCCACTATAATGATTGATTTGTGCAGGTGAATAAGATGATAAGCTGAAACATCCTGTGTTTGTACATTTGTGTGCGTGAGAAAAACCATACGCTGTACTTTTTGTGTGTGTATATCAAACCTGACTTACAGGATTTCCAAACCGAACTGGCACACACTTCATCTTTGAAACATTGTTCAAAGCTTGAGTGATCCATTACACTGTCAACTATGAATGCTGTGGCTGGAGGCTTGCAGGTGTTACGAGTTGAATTAAGGTAATGCCTATTCAGGTGCTCATAAGAAAGCTGATGCTATAGCTGTGTTCGAAATCGTCCACTCGTTCACTCACTCCCTATTCCCTGCATAGTGTATAAGATATAGTGCACTATGTAGTGCACTACATCAGGGATGATGAACGGAGAATTCGGACACTACACCGGAATTTTCTGAACACGTCTACGTCAGCAGATGCGCCAGATACTC
>JAVQJG010020001.1:0-19060 GCA_036024015.1 Craterocephalus amniculus | reverse complement strand
GTCGCTAATTTGTAGCATTTTATTATTTTTTATTAGATTTAGTAGGCCCAGACAGCTATATTTACAGAGCAAAGTGTTCCTCTCGCTTACTGTATATTTATAAACACCTGTCACCACTCAATCATGTATGTGAATATAAAAATAGCATTTTAATCTCAGCCCAGGAGCATAAAAATTCAAAAAGGCACTGGGACGGAATGAATACTACGGTATTTACACTGACATTTTAAAAAAATAGCTGATTTTTAACTGATTTAGTATTGCAAACGCACGCCCAATACTGTTCCATGTATGGCGTTTTGGTGTTTGCCGTTTGAAACAAATATCTCAGGGAAGGATCCAAATCTCCAAAAAGTACCGTAGGTGTCCAGTAGACTTCAGTTTACATCACAATTAAGGCCACACTTGCAAAAAAGTGGACTTCTCCTCTAAGAAAAAGTTTTTTCAGTTTCAGCTTATTTCAGTTTCTTTTTCCTTTTTTGATGGAAATGTATGACTAATTTTGCAGACAACTATATATAAAAGGTTTTAGAGAAAGATGTGCTTCTGTCTAGATGATGTCTGATTTAACCACATACTTCAGCCTTTTTTTTTAAACTGTTCTGAAAGGAAGACACCATGGAAAATATGCCCCGTGCCAACACCTGTAACGAGCATGACTTTGAACAGGAGCTTATTTTGTGCACAAAATTCTGAAATGTCTCAGTTTCAGCATCTGTTATGTTACACATGTTCTGTGGTGGATAAAATTTGGTGTTTTAGTTTTTATTTGTTCAAATAAAAAATAAAAAAAGTCCCTATGTTTCTGGAACTTGGGTTTGACCATCTGGACATAATTATTTCCAATAATGCTTCAGTATTTTACTCATTAAAAATATTTTAATAAATTTAAATGTATTATTTCTGTTCATTGAACAAATGCTAACAAATATACAGTGTTATGCAGAGTTTTTAACCATAGGTATTGATCAGGGCTTGGAGTCGGTAACACTTGTCTGATCCTGCGTATTCGGTCAGCTGGATGGCGGCTCTCCATCTGGTTTCACTGTCTGATAGAGCAGCATGGCTCCTTTAGCTGAAGGACACAGCTCCGACCACAAAGGGCTTCCTCTGCTCAGCTCAAGCACCTCCTGCATCACAACATTTCACAAATTATGCCAAACATTTCTTTATGCTATATTTTCTTCTTATTACCAAAACAAGAAAGCTCATAGTGGCGATGCTGTGCAGATAATAAAACACTGGTACACAATACCAACCGTTCTGCTGAGGAAGACGACGTCTGTGGACTCGCTTGCTTCTGCGCCTCCTTTCCAATACAATGTTCTTACTTCATCAGATGTCAGAGAGCAGCTTGGGACACAGATTAAAGTAAATTTATATTACTTTATAGACCCATTTAAGGCTAATTTACTCCAGAGTACAGTCATTCCAGGTCAAAGGGCAAACATCTGTTTATTGTTCTTTATTTATTTCTTTTAAACAAGGCAACCACGGGTCTGGACTCACCTGGGTCAATAAAATTATTAACTGAGATTTAATCGGGTTTTATCTTTATGTATACCTTTCTTAAAATTACATTTTGTATTACAAGAAGCTTGTAATTTTGTGGTTTTTCCTCAACTGTTATATAACCTTTCCTCAACATGACTGGTCTGACTGGTGATCATGTTCCTGGTTTTAGACCTTAAAGCAAACATGCTCACAACCATGGTTCAACCATTTAATGAATTAATACAACTTAGACAGTCTAACACCAGAATATTCAGTTGATTGTGATATAAAAGTATTTCATTGTCTCATTTTTGCTGAGCTTTTTCTGAACTTTAAGAGAAAACAGAGCTAGTGTTTGTTTTTAGGGTTAAAAACAGAATGAATGGCAACCTGACGAAGAACTCAGCACTTGGTCTGCCGGCACTGGTGTGATTCAGCGCAACGCCCATCAGAACTGGTTTTCCCAGGCTGCTCAGAGGAATATTCACCTGAGGACAGAACAGACACATTTTAATTTAAAAAAATCATATTTTTCAGGTAAACATACAGTGTCCATGTATCTCCATATAAAATTAATCTGCACTGATGGAGAATCTCACTGGTATTTATTAATCTATAAAGTCAGTTATTACACAGCTGTTGATGATCAATAAAGTATACATTACAGTAATAATAATAAATTGGATTTCAGGCTTTTCAAGACACCTACATTGAGTCCATCATTCATCCACCCCATATTCATACTTGGTGATGATAAGCTACATGTGCAACCATGGCTACCCTGTGGCAGAATCATGGAAAATGGAAAATGGGAGCCAATCCGCACCGGCAGGATCTCTGACCACCGGACATTGACACACACACACACCAAATAAATATTTTAAATGCTTTCCAGTCCTTAGCTGCCAAACAGGAAGTGAATTCACATTTCAGCTATAAAACAAAACTAATACGTGGGGCTTTTTTTAATTTGTGGTTTCCTGATTTTTAATGCTCAGCCTCAACCTGAGAAAAATATCTTGAAAGGTGGTGCAATTTCTGAAATGTCCCGTCAGGAGGTTTTATTTTGTTGAAGTTTTTGCTACATATTAATGGTCTATACCACCTCAATGCTACATTATAAACTTGATTTAAAATAAATGGATGGATGAACATGTTACACGCAGAGAAGCCTACCTCATCTCTGATCTCTGCACACACTGAGGAGAACAGCTCTGAGACGACAGCATCCGGCCGCTGCTGCATTATGAACACACTGATCTGTTCCTCTTTCACTGCCTCACCCAGACGCTCGCACACCACCTGTGCAGCAGAGCAACGATGTTACTAACACACCTACAGTTTGAGCGACTCCTACCTTTATTTATGTCACCTTGGGCTCTGGGTGGCCTCCAGGAATGTCCAAGAGACCTCCGGCTTCTGCCACCTTCTGACTCCTCCTGATCAGCACCACCTTCGCATCAGCTGTGCACAGCACAGCGCCCACACCCAGAGGCTGAGCCAGCAGCGTCAGAGGATCGCTGAACTCTGCCTCTCCACGCTGACGGAGCTCCGCCACTTTACACGACCAGTTTGTTCCCAAGTAGTCCTTGTAGCATGTGAGGCCCAGACTCAGAGTGAGAAGCGGCTCAGAGTGCGGGGAACATTTGGCTGAGATGTTCCTAAAATCTCTGTAGTCACCGGAAGAGGAAGACTGTGACAATACATTGTGTTTCTGCCGATTGACACACCCATTCCTCATGTCCAAACCATCCTGAGCTGCTTCATAGTCCTCTTTTTGCCTGTCCTGGTCCGTTGAAAAGTCCAAGTTAGGGACATAGGAGGAATTGGAGGAGGGTGGATGTATTTGTGAAGCTAAGCAGACTGAATGCAGCCGAAATTTGGCTCCATTGAAAAGCCATGGCTCCTTGGACAGTCGATCAGTCCAAATCTCATCTATGTGGCGCTCCAGAGTTGGATCTGTCTGCCTGTTAAACCTGGGGAAAGAAAGAATGCGTCATCCTTTTTGAAGTCAGAGAAAAATTTAGTTACATTTGCAACATTTACTGGAAAATGTCATCGAGTAATATGAGATGAAAAATATTTACAAAATGTGCATTTTTTTGTACATCGGAGGAGACCTGAATACCTATCAGAAAGCTCCACCTGTACTTGAGACTCCACCAGCCCCCTCCATTGTGCACAATGGAAGAGCACAGACACCTCAGGGTCCATTATGTCTCCCTGCAGATATCCTCGGAGTCCTCTCTTTCCAGTTACCTGATCCTCATATGGTCCTTTAAAAAAAGATAAGCACTGTATAAAGTTAAAATGTTTTTCAAAGGAAAAAACAATAGATAAGCTGTTGTTGAGCAGGCTGTAAAGCCATTTTAAGTGTGACTGAACAGAATAAAAATAAAGTGAATATCAGTAAGCAGCAAGGGCACTCTTGACTAAAGGAACAAAATATGTATAGATTCAATTTATTTCCGCCTTTCTATTCGTGACGTTGCTGTATTAGAAGCTAAACTTCCTGTTACTTTGCCCCTAGCTGCATAGTTTGTTTATTCTTATTCATTTTTATTCAGTAATTTTCCGAAATGTTGAAAAAGCAGGAAAAGAAATAACCAGATCAAATGAGTAAGGGTGCCTGTCATTGATTGTTTTAAGGTTTGGTTTTAACTCACTAGAACTGCAGACGGTAATAAACTATTTTTTCGGTTAAATTATTCTTACTATTCTTATTCTTGATAGGTTCCTGTTCAATTATGCGAGAAGATACAAATAACAATGGCTACTACTTTCAGTGTGGCTGAGCACTTCTAAAGTAGGAATCATGCATCTGTAAGGTCCGATAAGCTCAGTCAATGCTTTTACACGTTGTCTTTCCAAATGTAGCCAGAAGCACAAAATTAAAAACAGTAATAATCAATAATGTCTGGTTTTACCTTTTAGAAGTGGCAATACTTGTGAAATCCTTACGAGACTGTTTCTTCCTCTGTCTTTTCTGCTTGTAATTCTTCGGCAAAAAAAATACGCTCATTATCTCCACCAAGTGGACGAGAGGGGGAGCTGCTGTCACTATGATTTGACGTAACAATAAACGGTGAAAGATAACATAATTGTAAATAAATTAATAAGTAGAAGCTTTGTATTAATTCAAGTGGCTGGTTTTATCTTTTGATTTAATAAAATGATCCAAAATACTACTACTACTACTACTACTACTACTACTACTACTACTACCACCACCACTACTACTACTACTACAACACTACCACTACAACTAATATAATATTAAAAACAACAACAACAATAATGATATTATAGACTTCGATGTCTTCTTATTACTATTTTATTATCATACTGTCTTGCAGTTTTGATACTGTAGTTAGAGAGAGAAAGAGAAATTTATTTTGATAGAATTAGCTGTTTCCGGTGTAGCTAACGCCAACTTAACAGTCCTTTGTACAACAACACCACTGTTACGAAACTGAGCCCCCCGGTATGTCACCTTTTCTCTCTCACATTCTGCTTTTATTTATGTTCCTTATTTAATGTATTAGTCTAATGTTTGCTTTATATACTTAAAACAGTAGCAGGAACTTTTCATCAAGGTAGCAGTTTCATAAACTGTTGTACATTTCTTCCTGCTAGCTTTAGCTTCACTGTTCATGTAGCAGAACACTGTGTTCCGTATGGAAACTCGTGGATTCTGTCCTGTTTTTATTTTTTACGGATGATGTATGATATTTCCTCAATACAGAAATAGCAGGGATATAGCTCTTTGTACATTCTGTAAGATAACCTTTATCGATGTAACTTTAATTACAACAAACTTCGGTTTCAAAGAGGCAGTCCACAACCAAAACACAATAAAAGGTTGTGTGTTATGTTTCAGCGGATTATGTGAGAGTCCAAAAACTACATGTCTGTTCGGGGTGGCCTGCAATTTCACTCACGTGAACTGTGTTATGGTCTTTAGTCACGTGTTAAGAGACGCAGAGACGGCTGCTGATATAAGTATTTCCAATGGAAACACAATAAAGGTAAGGACAACTGACACATCAAGTATTTCACATTAAATGACTTTAAATTCAACATGCATTTGGTGATGTTATTGAAAGCTTTTTGCAATTGCAATGCAGAAAAAGTGTTTACTTGCATATAGGGTATCCACTGTTTTTGGTGGTGTAAGCAAAATGCCTATGGTGTTGGCTTTGTCCTGGACTTCCATCATACAGATTTTAATTCTGAAAACGATTCTTATCTTCCTCCCCATACTATATGTTTAATAATAATAATAACTTCAACACCAATTTCAATGAAGTTTTGATGCTGTATGAAATATAAATAAAATAAAACGGTTGACTTTTTACAATTTCATTAAAACTATTTGCTCATTTGGATTTTGATGGCAGCAACCCATCTCAAAAAAATTGATACGGGGCAACATAATGTTGGAAAAGTGAGAGTTTGACACCTTCTTAGGTTAATTGGCCAACAGGTCAGTAACATGAGTGGGTATATAAAGCACATTTCATAGTTTGCGCCTCTCAATTATAAAAAAAATAGACACAGGTTCACCAAATTGCTTATAGAGGCGTATTTCTTCTGAAGGTGTTTGGACCACTTTAAATGAGTCCACTTCCTTGGATAGTACAGTTTGGAGTAGCGGTAACACATATTCACACAGAAAATGGGGGTCTTGGTGCTGTTTGCTCACAGTGGAAAAATGAACTGGCCATCCAGAAAACCAAGGACATATCGTTTGTTGCCTTGCAGCAAAAATTGATACCTCACTCCGTCTCCTGTGATCATCCTGGGCAGCTACTGGTGAAAATAGTATTAGGTTTGCAGATCAATGTAAAAACAGAACCATGATGAAATAAACTAGATGTCGCTCTGTTGTTTACCTGCAATGAATAAGCTGGCGAAGAAGCCATGTTTAAACATGATCCAGAAATGCTGCTGTCACAGACTGTTTGAAGGAAAGTGGAAAACTGTTCTGATGTCAGACTGATCAAAATTTAAAATCATAGACTTTGTGTCTTTCAGACTTAAGAAGAGAGGGACTGTCCAGGTTGATATCAGCAGACAGTTAAAAATGTGCATCTTTGAAGGTATTGGGTGGTATAAGTGCCTCAAGGGTGGGCAGCTTCCACGGTTATGGAGGCACCATCAATGCTGAAAAGTACACAGTGGATTAAGATCAACATCTCCAATCCAGACATTGTCTCTTTGCGGGAAGGCCTTGCATATTTAAGCATGACAGTGATAAACTGTCTGGGTGCTGAACTTGTTGGCAGTCCAGACCCTTCACCATTGGAAATGTCATGAAATGGAAAAATCTGGCATGAAGGCCCTGGACTGTGGAGCAGCTAAATCCTCCATCAGACAGAAACGGAGACAACAATCTGAAACTCCAGACACAAAATATGAGTTTATGATTTTTCTTGTGTCCTGTTTTTAATTATATTTTTCACAGCATCCCAACTCATTTGGAATTGAGGTTGTAATAATATGACTAAAACATTGCAAAGCTTGCAAATGTGACTTTGCTCTGTCTGAGATGCTTTTATGTTGCTACTGATGTTAAGGTTAATCCTCTACATGCAGGTCCATCTCAGAAATTCATCATCATGCAGCTGGAAGCCCAGCTGCGTCTGTGTCAAAGTTGTTTTTGGTGCTGCAGGAGTGGACTGCGGATGCTGTCCCACAGCTACGCACACAGGTAAGACGATTCACACATGCGCATGTGCTTGACTGTTTTTTCATAACTGGAAACATCTTGATGATTTTGTACTCTGTATTTGCACAGGTCTAAATGCCTGCTTCCTTTTGAGTTGTTTGCTTTATCGCCACAGAAAAGCTGTGAACTACTACGACCTACTGGGAGTCAAATCAGATGCCAGCTTGGACGAAATAAAAAATGCATTTTTTGATAAATCTAAGAAGGTATATGTCCTTTTTCTGTAAGGCCTTCCTTTTAGGCAAAACATTTAGCCACAAGAGGGCAGCCCTTCACAAGCATAATAGCTATAGCCAACTTTTTTCACTGTGGGCTTTCTGATTGTTTGTTTTCAGGTTGCATATTCGGTGTGATTAAAGATGGAAATGTGTATTTATGTTGTGGTACTGGCATAATTTAAGGGTTTGACATCTCTTAAAAGGGTTCAAACCATGCATCTGAATATTTATATGCGCCAGTGGAAGCAACTTGTCCAGATAATCACATCCCTGCACTAGAATATGTTGCGAGTCAGTCGATTTCATCACTGACTTTTGTCTTTTCACCGTGCAGCTGCACCCTGACAGCGACCCATCAAACCCAGCTCTGCACGGCCAGTTTGTGGAGCTGAATGAAGCCTACCGAGTGCTGAGCAAAGAGCTGAGCAGGAAGGAGTATGACTTTAAAATCCAACACCCATACAGTGGAGGCCAGGCCTTCCGATCTACCTCTAGTCACGCCACTTATGGAAGGTGAGAACTGCATGTGTCGACCTTCATGTGTGATACTCTCACTGTCTGTGAAAACCAAGACAGTTTCTCACTCTCCAGTGCATGTAGACAATGTTGCACTAACAGTTACTGGACATGCTCCTCAGCTTTAACAAATGAAACCTCAAAGATCCCAAAAGAGGAGTTTATCTCTCTTTTTCCTAAAGAGGAAGAATTCAGTATTGCTTGTGTTTGGTCTAAATCGCCTTAGTTAACTACAGTTTTATTTACCTCATTAGCTATCTAGGGATGTAACGATGCACTTAAGCCACGGTTTGATTCGATTCTCGATTTAAAGTTCTCAATTTCAATTTTTTACGATTTTTCTCCAACAAAATTAATTTTAGTTATTTTATGGCCAATATTCAATTTTCTTATATTTGCCTTTTTTCTCCATTGTTTAAAACTGTGACCTTCTATTGCATCAGCAGCAGTGCCCAGGACAACATTCGTTACTGGGAGCAGTTTCGTAACTATCAGCCTCCAGAGACGAGCGCCGAGGAGAGGCAGGAGAAGAGAAGGAGAAACTTTCGGCTGGTTGCCTACTGTGTCATCACGATGATGCTCAGCATCGGAGCACACATGGTCTTCTTCAAGTAAGGATTTCTACACGCTGTATCGGTGTTTGTGGAACTTGAAGGATAAAATTAGATCTGTCGCTCTAAAAGGAGGCAAACTAATCCTGGAATAAGATTGTTTTTTTGCTCTGCTACCAAAATGTTCCAGCGTTTAATGAATACCCTCATTGGAGGTTTTCCTTGCTGCTCATTCACATTCAGATGAATAATGTATTCTGTTGACAAAGTTGCCCTCTGAGCCATGCGTGTTGGCACAGCCTTGTTGCTTTAGATTTGTTTTCACGCATTGACTTGGTGCAAATTGTGTTTCTTTGTGATCTAAGAAGCTGTTAGAAAAGTTTTACAATCTTATAAATACCGATTGCCATCAAACCACTGAGCTTTCAGATCAAAACAAATGTATTGATGTGTTAACTGAAGTGTTTCTCGGACTCTTCCAGGAAACTGGAGGAAGTTCACAATAACTTCATGGATGAGAAGGATAGAGTCATCACAGAGATCTACAATGAAGCCAAAGAGAGAGCCAGGTTAGTGTAGCAGCTCCGGAGTTGTTAAAGTTTCTGATGCCCCAGAGTTGAGTTTGACCGCAGCTCTTGTGTGGTTTTACAGGGTCAATGGTTTTAAGAAGCAGACTGAAATCCTGCGGCAGAAGCACGCAGAGTTTCAAGAGAAATTCAAACCACGAAATGATGGAGAAGACAAGTAGATTCTCCAGCTCTGCTCAGTGATCATGGCCTTTCCAGTGGATGGAGTGTATGGAGGACGTGGCGTTAGTTTTAAGACTTTTAGGTTTTTTTCTGACTTTCTGCACCCGTGTTTGTTCTGGGATGTGATGCTGACTCTGTAGATCATCATGGGTGTGGATTGGGAGTTTCATCTGGTCGTGCAGGTGTTGCAGGTAGACCACGCCGAGCTGCAGAACACCTGGATGGCCTGAAAAAACTATTTAGAGTTGTTACTTTATTTCAAATGATGTGAATGTCAAAAGGATCCAGCTTCAGTTTCTTCACAAACCTCCTCAGTGTTTATACAAAGAAGTCACAATAAGCACTCTAAAACAGGAATATGTTTTCTATGCTGTGTCTGCAGCCTCAGTTCTGTGTAGAGGTTGTACAGCATCCAGAACTGGAAGATTGCTGATTACAAGGAGAGAGACTCTTAGAAACACCGCTATCTTTTAAAAGAAACGGTTTGGTTTATTAGTGTATTTCAGGACATTTAATCACATTTAATGAGCCTCGGTCTGTTATTGGATGAGGTGGGTTGGGAAGCTGCAGTTCTTAATGAACTAGCCTGTTTGCACATTTCTGTTATTCTGACTCTGCAGAAATTCTCTGCACTTTAACTCACAGGAAAAAATTCTGTTTGTTTAAAACAGAAATTATGAATGACCAATACTATGACTTGAAAAAAGTGCCACTGACTAAATTATTTACAATCTGATGTCATGATGATAAGACTGTAAAAAAACTTGTAAATCAGGGATAGACAACTCCGGTCCTCGAGGGCCGACGTCCAGCAGGTGTTTGGAGTTTCCCTGCTGATGCACGCCTGACTCAGATCAGATGGTAATCAGCTGATTAATGCCGCTCTCGGGAGACTCAGGATACCTGCTGGATGCAGGCCATAAAGGACCGAAGTTGTCTATCCCTGTTGTAAATTCATTGCACAGAAGCAAAACAAAAAAGGTGCATTAATGAGGTTATTTGAGCATCCAGAGACAATGTTTACCATCCTGCCTGTCAGATTTTATTAGATTGTTTTAGATTGTTGTTTGTTTGTCATCGATGCCTTATGTTTTCCCTGGTGGGATGTTGGAGAAAAACTATTAAAAAACAGATCTTTTTCTCATAAGTCAGTTCGTCCCGCTTCATTTGTCTCAAATTAAAAGATGCTCAAATTTAAAAGTGTCAGATTTTGCAATTTCCATTTTCCGGACATATTGCAAAAGTGAAATTAATTTCCTCTGCTTGGTACAGATGACGTGGGTTTCAACATCCAGCGATTCACACTAGCTTTTTAATGAGCAACCACACTGCAGAGTCAGTACTGATGTTATTAGATACTTATTTATCTGCTTTTCTTCCAAAATCAGAACCTTTTTCCATTGCATTAGTGGCCAAATTTATGAAAGAAACTTCCTTTCAAACCTCAGATTAAACATTTATAGTAAACAGAGCTGAAAACTTGCCTTGCAACATTAAAGCAAGAATATATTTACTTGTTTAGTCACGTGAAGGCTTGTGCACACGGCTCTAGTTATGGCTTTAAAATGGAGGCAGGGTTTCTTCTATGAAAGAAATATGAGTTGTGAAAGGAGATATGACCGTTTTTCCCCGACAGCGCTCTTGTCACCAGCAGCCCCTGCCCTGAGAAATCAGCGAGAGATAACATACTCTGTCCCCGCATCACTCACAGACACCCTCACCCCCATGTAGCGTGTGAGTGCCCTGTCATAACCCAAACACACCATAATGACTGAGATTGTGGTGTTGGCATGCCTCAACACACACATACAGCCACACACACGTAATAACGAAAGAAAAGACTCATGAGAGTGAGCGGCTTGTCAGGAGAAGCAGCTACAGATACAAATTTAATTGACTTTTATGTTAAATATAATGAGATGTGGGGGAAAACTGTCAATCAAGCCCTCCTGCATGCTTACTCCCTTCTGTTTGAAACACAGCAGAAAGTATTTTCTTTTTCCAAATAAACAGACTGATTGGGCAACTTATCCAACAGACATGATGATCAGCCAGGGTTCAGATGTTTTTGTTGAAAGGGGACCACTGAACAGATCAGTGTCAGAGCAGACTTGTGCTTCTGCATACATACTGCGTACCACAGTATTTGGTTGTTGATTTCCAGGAGACTTTTCAACACAGAACCTCATTCTCGACAGGATCTCTAATCTAATTTGGAGAACTTTGCTATATTTACATTTTTATACTTGATTGTAAACACATTTACCATGTTTAAGCTGACATTCCCTTCAGCTCTATGTTGGCTATTTGTTTCTAAATCTGCTCAATTTGAATTTGTTTTAATGTTTTAAAGGAAACATCCTGGGAAAATATTAAACAAAACATTTTGACGACCAAAATAAGCAAGATGGCTTTTTTTTTACTGCCATTCAAACTGCTCTGCTAAGAATCCCATTCATCTGCATATCCTAATTGATTAATCTGGACATTGCTGTTCCTACATCTATGTCAAAAACAGGGAGAATTTTATTAAAATGGTCTTTAAGATGCTTTAAATGTACTTTTCTTTTAAAATAAAGCTCACAAGTCAGCCATAATTTGCTATCTTCAGATAACAGAAACTAAGGACTGAAAATAAAAATGATTCAGTTGTGAATTTAATTTGAAAAAATCTCTGTATTCATATTCAAATTCCTGAAACTGATAATGAAATAGTCAACATGTGTTGGTGTTCTGCAGCAGATCCGCGGGGAAACTGAAACCTGGCAAATTTAAAAGAATACTCTAGAGGCATGACCTCTGTGTCACCGGCACACAGGACAGCTACGCTCCCCTTTTACATGAGGGGGGGCCCTCGAGCCCCATTAATCCCCCCCCCCGTAGAGACGCAGCACCTGTATCCAGTGCGCCTGTCCCGTTTGGAAAAAGTTGGCAGCGCAATGGTTACGCTGCGTGCGTCTCAAGGGCAAAGGAAACGAGGAAACCGATCACAATAACAAATGAATACTGCTACCTTTGCAGACCTCTCTGTGTCTGAGAGCGGACTTCCATGCTGCCATGCTGGCTCCGCAGCAGCTGCACTACCATGTCAGCGGAGAGCCTGATTCTAGGTTTATTTATAAGGAGGATAAAAAAAAACCCGGCAAGATGCGCCTGGAGGGAAACGTCACATTTTCATGTGGAGCGACTGTGTGGTGAGACCGTGACCGAGACAGGGGAGAGGAATATGCGGCACTTTCCGTCTGCACAGCCGGCCAGAGCTTCGGATCTTTAAGAATACACGTCCTGTACTTGGATGGTGTGATTTTCTGGGGTTTGTTGCTCCTTTTTTTTTTTAGACAAGCAGGATTTTATGATCACTCCACGTTTCAGCGGGAATTTGCATGAGCGTTTTGTCACGCCACGCCGGCTGGAGCCCCCATTACCGGCTATATGGATAAAGACTGACACTGTCCCAGTGAATAACTAATAATAATTATAATAATAATAATAATAATGCGTTGCCCTTAAGTTTCTACAAGTTTCTACGACAAAAAGGTCAGGGTTTGTGGCTGTTTTCAAGGTTATACATGAAATATCAAAAGAAAGACACATTTAGTCTGTTTTTATTTTGTTCAGCTGAACTGTGGGCAGTATTTGCAGTCTACTCTTAGGTAAATGAGTTTAGTTTCGAACTGAACTTTTGGTAATGTTTATATCCTCATTTAGGCTCAAATGCTGCAATATAAAGTTAATATTCCAACACTGACGATGCCCCCCTGGGAGCCCTTCCACAGAGGGGAGACTGGAGAATGAGAGCGGGATATCTGCATCTTTAACCGGATACAGAGGCTAAGGAAGGACAAGACAGCCGTTTTCTTTTTGGGTCGGTCCAAAAACACTTTTTGCGTGTCCCTTGGACTCCTGCACAATGGGGATTATGCTTCAAGTTATTCTAGGAATGTTTCAATTCCTCCTGCTCACCAGAATACCGACTTCCCAAGCCAAGGTATGTATGCATGGACCATTTGACCTCAGTAGAGAGCATGTGTGAGGTGGTCAGACGTCCACCAGTATGAAGTGATTCGTTTCAGCCCCACTTCCACTGTTTTAGTGTTTAGGTTATTTCTTGTTCCGATTTATGAGAATTATCCCCGAGGTCAATGACACCTGTCGCCTCCGGTCCTGTGACGGAATAGCACGACAATAATCCTCTTGGATGTAAAGCTGCAGTCTTAGTTACTACATATAATGGTTCATTGACCTGTCTTGCAGTCGTTTCCCACCATATATAAGATTAAAGGCTCTTCGAAACATTTTTGCACAATAATGCTTGCTGAATATCAAGTATGGGCAATTCACGAGTTAATGAGTTGCCAGGTTGTGGAAAAACCTCCTCCAGTACTTGGTTTGTCTCTTTTGCATTTATATCTATATTTTATTAAAACAAATACTCTTAGACTATCTGTGTGAGAAGACTTGGACATCTGGAGCAGTAATGCATGTTTTAACATTAACATTAGAATAGTTGGATAAATGCTTCATCTTTGCATTCGTTAGTTAGGGGAAAAGATGCCACTCTGTTTTGCGTTGCATTAAGACCGAGAACACAGTGAACAGCCAAGTTTCCCCAGGCTAAATCTAAAAGTAACAAATCAGTCTGCCAATTCCACTAAAGCTCACTTTATAACACATTTCATGCAGAAACAAAGTATAAGAATTGCATTTTTGTTAACAGACATAATTGTGTACAGCCTATTAATATCTATGGCATCATTAAAGCGTCATGCCAAATGTATTCAGTCCAGCAACTCCAAAATGTAAATAAGTCCTCACTAATGCCTTGCAGGAAACAAAGAAAACAAATAAGTATTGGTTTGTTAAATTCTTAGCTTGGTTATCAGAAAGTAACACAAAAAGAAGTGTTCAAGTTTCCAGAGTTCAGGGAGGGGTCGTCTTATCACCAGAACATATTAGGTTAGCAGTGACATAAAACAAAGAAAAGCTGGAACTGGAGATAATTGTTCTTTTCCTAATTAATCACTACAAATAAAAGCCGGCAAGCTACTGAAAGATCTCATCCTTTCAGGACTGAATTACTTCTCATTATGAAGTGTAACTGATCATTTTTGCTTTGTTTGATTTACACAGAAGGGTTATCATTTGTGACAAATGCTCATTGATTATACTGACTATGTGATCTATGTGCACATTTTTTACTCATGCTCAAAGAGAGACCTGCACGCTGTTTTTTTATTTATGTCTGGAGGTTTCTATCAGGAACAGGCAGTGCTCTGAGGTGATGTGGGATCCAGCTCTGACTCCGAGCTGCTGTATACTGTATCTTTGAGCCATTCATCATCCTAGACACCACATGGCACACACTCTGCTTTCATGCTGTCTGATTCTTTGACAGCTTATTTGAAAGAAGGGGTCATCCTTCTTCTCTTGTGGTGATGAGGTTCAGTGTGAGCGAGTTGATGTGCAGCTCCAGGGAAAGATCTTTCTCATACGCACACACACGGCCCATCTGTACAGTGTGCTCAGGGAGTGGCTGGTAGTTAGATGGGTTAGACTGTTGACAGATAGCGCTGCCAGTGCAGATGGCTCTGGGCTGGCACTCTGGAGCGTGTGTCTGTGTGTGTGCGTGCCAGATATGGCTGCCAAAAGGAGTTAATCTTAGACTTTTCTCAAAGATTGATACAGGGAAGACACACTTGGTTTAGCTCATACCGGTCACAAAATGGCTTCAGTCCCAGCTGAACTCACTGCTCAATGAACGCCAAACCTGTTTGTATGTGCGTGAATGTGTGTGTGTGTGTGTGTGTGGAAGGGGGTGGAGCGGTTAAAAAGGGGGCAACTGGACAAAGTCTACATTCCCTTACAAGTGGCCTTGGTCTTCATGCACACATAGACGCTAACATGGAGCAATAAATCTTTTTTTTCTTTCCGTGTGCTTTTCATTGGTAGAGAAAAGATTCAAATCCTTTTTTTTGTGTCAAAAGCAACAATGAAGCATTTAAAAAATGTGCTTCTATTTCCAAAAAAACCCCTCTGCCACTGTAAGATGTAGTTACATAAAAATACACTGAATTGTCACTAATCAATGTGCCATTAATGATTGTGGGGGCTATAGGCTACCCTCTCAAGATGTGGAAAATGGAACCAGTATGGAGATGGCAAATGATGAATTTGCTGGCAAATTACAATTTCAGTTTAATCTGTGCAGGGAGCAGACAAAATGTGTACAATTGTTGAGCCTTCACTGGAAAAGTGCAGTGTTTTGCACTGTGGACAGTGTTGGTACTTCACATTCTTTCATGAAATCATATTGAAATAGGCTAATCGACAAGATATTAGGGCTGTTAAAGGTATCAAATGAACTGATTGTGGAAGTTAAAATAGGCAGGAATTCACCAATCAATGAAAAATAGCTCAACAATTTGGATGTTTTTTCAAATCAGAAATAAAAATAGTGTGCTAAATCATATATTACCAAGCGGCAACCTGCCACCAGGAAAAGTGATACACATGCGGAAGTGCAAAAAATTGCAGTTCCCTCCTCATCCGCTAGGAGCTGGCTCCAAAACAGAGCCAGGTCCCATTGGCTCTAATGTTAAAAACGCCAACTTTACAGCAGAATTAAACATGTTTACAGCCTGGTACATTTAAGGGTTGAAATGTCAGGTTTACCTTCATGACAACTGTGGGGGGAGTGAAAAAAATTCTAGCGCCTCCGTTTAGATGTTATTTAATCCTAAAGTTCCTCATAATTAGGGGCGTGTCCTTTTGATTGACAGGCGCCTGATATCCGGGAAAACGAGGCCTAGCGTAGCACAACCGCGGTTTTTAGCCGCTAGCAGCGCTTCATATCTTTAAACTGCCTTCTTCCGTTAGCTGGTTAGCTCCCGTTAGCTCCGGGTTAGCTCTGTTAGCTTGTAGCTCGGAGTTTGATGAAGTCAATCATCCCTCCCCATGCTTACAGCTCCGCCCTCGTCGGCCATTTTTGGGCTTTCCGGTAGTCACGAGACTCGTGACGATGCCAAGATGGCGGAGGAAGGAACCGCCCAATGAGCTTCTTTTCAGCTCATCCAAATCCAATGTGTCACGTGGTTTCAGGGTTTGTCCATTTTTTTTTTCACTCAATGGATATGCTATATGTATGCTATGTAATATGCTAAGCTACAATAAACTATGTGGAGCCATGATATGTTTAGCTAAAGTATGCTAAGCTAAAATAAAGCTTGAGTATTTATGGTTTGGTTAGACATGAACATATTAATTATGGACATATTAATTTATGTCGATACTGATGTTTTATCTTTATTTACCTTTTTATTTTTAAATCGCTTTGAATTCATACCTTTTGTATATTTCTGCTCAGAATATTTAATTTTCCTTGTTTAAACTCCTTGTGTGTCTGTTTGTTCATCCAAGTAGTTCTGTTCTGTAATTAAGCTGATTGTACTCCCCTCACGGGAGCTTGTACATTCTGTTATTATTAATAAAAATGTGAAAAAAATAAATAAATATGGAACTAAATTATGTTAAGCTAATATACATTAAAGCAGAATTTAGCTTTTTTGAATCTGGGGTCTGTTTTCATATTTCCTCTCATACATGTGAGTGATGGAGAAAGAGGATCGCTCCAGTATTTAGCAGGGCAGGCGGCTAGCAGCTAAGCTAATAAGTATCGGCCAACTGCTCCCACGTAAGTTCGCCCTAAAAACGTGCTTTTTTTCCACACTGAAGTGCTCTGTTATTCTCACCGAGTGTCTGACAACGTAATAGAGAGGAGAAATGAAGGGAAGTATCTGTATTGCCTGCCAATTGCTATGATTTGGTGTCTGTGTCCAAATCCCGTGGGATTACCCCGTAACCGTGCGATAACTCGCGTCAAAACACCGGTGGAACATTACTCTTTCTGACAACAAAAGATAAAACGATCGGCAGGTAACACAGATACTTTTGTTCATTTCTCCTCTCTAGTAGCACTTTGAATTTTCTTCAACCTGAAAAGTGCTTTATAAATAAACTTGCCTTGCCTAGTACGTTGTCGGACACTCAGTGAGACTATCAGAGCACTTCAGTGTGGGAACCAAGCACGTTTTTAGGTGCCTGCCCCGGCTAATTACTGGAGTTATCTTGAAAATTACTTTCCTCATCACTCACATGTATGAAAGGAAAGATGAAAACAGACCCCAGGTTCAAAAAACGCTAAATTCTCCTTTAAGTCAAATAGCGGCGCTGCAGCGGGTCCAGTCCTCTGCAGACGCCTCAGTCTGCCTGCCTGGTCAGCACATCAACACCTCAAACGTTTCATCTAAGTTCAGGAAGTGAGGGCTTCTAAAAATACATCCAGCTGCTGCTTTCTGAAACTTGAAAACAAGACGTGGTAAGTTTCTGCTTTGAGGCTCCGCGCTGATGCCGAGGCTGCAGGCAGCTGCACAATCCCAGCACCGATAAGAAGTCCCACATGCGGGTCGCGTCACGGCCCGAGGCGAGCCAGATGAAGCCGTGGGCGTGTGCGTCCGTCCACAGGAAACAAATCTGAGCCTAATCTGAGAGCCGCACGCTCACGCTGTTCAGGCTTGGAAACATTTTCCTTCTCTTTTCCATGATGACAGAAAGTTTGGTAGCTTTCAAAACTTTCCCTGACATGTTTGTGGACCTTCTGTCGGTGCAACCCGGCCAACACGGACCTCTAAAGTGCAAACGCCTGAAACTACTGGAACAAATCATGGTCAGAAACACTTCAGCTGACACCAACCTGCACTATTTCACAAGCTGCTCCCCTTCAAATAACCCCGAGCAACAAGCCGAGGCCTGAGCTCCGAGGAGGAGGAGGAGGAAGAGGAATGCATTTCTGCTGGCGAACACACAGGAAGGCATGACGGCGATAGAGTTTTAAATTAAGAGAAAATAAATGGAACAGGATGAGATATGAAGAAGAAGCTAAACAAAGAAGGGACTCAAACCAGCGAGGCGCCGTGACGACTCCTCCAGCAGCATCTTCTACAGGCCATACAAGGAAACTTTACTCCAACGCTAAACCATTTCCTTAAAAATAAACAACATCCTTTCCAGGAAAGTGTGTCGTCACAGTTCCAGGTAAAACAGGTAATTCCAGGTAAAACAGGTCTTTATACAGTTATCAAAACTTTAAACGGTTTTTTAGTCGATTCTGATTGTGTCCGTTAAAAACTGATAAACAACACCAGTTAAAATAAGTTCCAGTCAATCAGCCTAATAGTTCTAAATTATTAAATGCTAGTTTCTAACCGTGGCAACAGAAATGTTAGCCTGGTAAATTTCACAAGCTCTATAGTCTGGCCAAGAGGACTATTCAACCGATTTCCAAAATCCCAAAAAAGTGGGAGCCAATCAATGTTGAGTTTGTCCAAAGAGGCGGGCACAAACTGACATTTGAAGGAGGCGGGTCAACCGTCCCTTCTGAGAAACGGTTTCCCTGTTGGTTTCGGCCAGACTAATGCTCCCATTGAAGTCGTGATAGCCAGGCTACAGAAATGTGGCACTTCTTGTGAAAAACATGATTTAGCTGTAAAAATGACATTAGCAACTGATCTTATATAATTTCCTGTGTGACTGACCACGGTGTAAGCGGTCATATACCGATAATATCCTCCGAGGTGACCATTATCAGAAATTAATGGACTTCGTGTGGGACAGTTCACACCTCTGTGCCATCCATTAATCCGGCAGTTACATATATATATATATATATATATATATATATATATATTTATATGTATATATAATTTATATATATATATATATATATATATATATATATATATATAT
>JAVQJG010019989.1:0-13020 GCA_036024015.1 Craterocephalus amniculus | reverse complement strand
TTTACAAGTGGTTTTTAAACGACTGCAACGCAGTCTCATAGGCTATTGGTCTTATTTTGAATGATTTGACAGGGAAAAGGCAGCTCTTTTTTACTCTCTCTTCTTACTCTCATGGCAACTGTTATCATTATTATTATTATAATTATTATTATTATTATTATTATTATTATTATTATTAGCCTACTAATGACAACGACAGGCTACATTTTAAATTTAATGTCCAAAGAAGAAATTAGTCCTGTAGCGTTATGATAATATACTGCTTGCTGGCTATTACACTTTCAGATTCCCACACAAATATTTGATTCACGTGAGACCAATCCTGTTCTTCGTTTCTAAAAATAGACTTTCAGACTCCAACTGAACTTGAGCGTATGAAACCATAGCAGGTTGTAAGAATGATTTTTCTTTCAATATTACTATTATATTTGTGAAAGACTTTTTCCGACTCAGCCCGCATGCGATTAACTTATTTTCTTTACACGAGAAAGCATTGCAATGATAAATAAGCATAACGTTGTTTTAGAAGACCTAGGCCTACTATAATTTTATTTAGCAGGAAAGATGCCTTTATGTGCCGGCGCACACAGTTTCGCATACAAATAGTGTGATTGCTATGTTATGAGCCTTGCAACTGAATGAAATAACATGAGCTGTTTCTAAGCTGTCGCTAATTTTCTGGTGAAGGTAATGATGATGGGAAGCTCGCCGGTGGCTCAGGCGTTACTGGACCACGGAGCGGATCCAAACGTGGCGGACAGAAGCACCGGATCCACCCCGCTGCATGACGCGGCCAGGTTGGGTTTTGTGGACACGGTGCGGTTGCTGTTGCAAGCCCGAGCAAACCCGCAGGTCAGAGACAACGCAAAGCATCTGCCCATTGATCTGGCCAGACAGAACGGCCACGCGGATGTTGTCGCTTTGATGGAGACTCCGTGAAGCTTGGCCCGCTCTGAAATGCTGTAGCGGTTTATTTAATAGTTCTGCGTAAGGACTGCAAACGGGCCTAAAGAGGCCTACAGCCAGAATTATTTTAAGACTGTTTTGCTCTTTATGTCTTTGATATTTATTTGTTCTTTGATACATTTTTTAAAATCTAACACGCGGGGTTCTCGACAGTGTTGCTGATAATAAAATTAAGCAACAGGATATTCTTATTGTCAAGGTCTACGTCAACAGATGTGGTTGCAGTCTTTATACTTCCATAATGAGTGATTTTATGAGCCAGGTGCTATACAGTTTTTCTGTAATATTTGTATATATATTTTTAAATATACGTTTATTTCGTTTAGGCTATATCAATTTAACTTAAGATTTTTGAAGCGTTAACCAAAAATACCTGGCAACCCATGTAAAATATTTTGCACATGTTCACGTTTAACCGATGCACAATTATGGAGCCTAATTATTTTTAGGCGACGCATAACCTACTTTCCTGTTTGTGTAAATGACATGCAGATTTCGGATACTAAATGCACTTTCATAAAGTGTTTTGTGTGTTTGTTTTTATTGGCCGAGGCTTTATTTGTTTTGAACGGTTTGTAAGTGAACGTAATGCCAAGATAAATCAACAGATGGTTAGTTAAATTAATTTTAAGAAATGTTTGTTTTAAAAAAAAAAGATGAAACAAGTAAAGCTGATATAATGCCAATGAGGGATATGTAACCTCGGGGCAACAATTAAAATTGATATGGATCACCATTATTTGTTATCTTATGTAGAATATGTCTATTCATCTTCAACATTTCCAGGTCGGATGTTGCCGTTTTTAAAACCAAAAATTGCACAACTCACTTTTAAGTTGGTAGCCTACTGGAGCTGCTAGTGGCTTCTATGCTTTAGTAATCCAGCAAGATGGAGGCTGAATGAATTTCAGTGAAAATTGAGGCTTTATTTTCAAAGATAAATTTTAGAACAACATGCATTTGCCAGGAAACTTGAAAATACCATAACACCTTGGCTAGATGTGATGTGGGCATATTGAACATTAGGGGGATTCACATTCCAGTTAACCTAAATAAGAAATAATCACTACTGTTATGAGTATGGGACAGGTTTTATTGGCTCTACTCAGTTAAAAAGATTTAACACAGACTATCAAATTTCTATAGTTTTTATTTTAAAGATTTTATGACACATGCTTGACACATTTTTATTGTGTAAAAACGGGTGATAGAGGAAACAGGACAAGCTGAAATAGATCGTGGAACATGCAAAACTGTTAAGTTCAAGTCCAGTGAATGCTGATAACAACAAAATGACTTCAACATTGAACTAATGTGGGTAAAAGGTGCAGTGTGTTTACTAAAAATGGCTACTATAATACACAATAACAAACAGCTATATTATATGAAACATTTACAAGTATTAACGTCAGTAAATATCGGCAGCATGTTTCCCAGAAATACAACAAATGCTATCAGCAGGTTGATAGCTAGAAAAATTCACTGCAGCAGCTCCATCGCACATAAAATTTGGATTTGACTCATGAAATGTGAGAACAAACTAATGGTTTTTCAGAAAAAAAACTTTTTAAAAAAGGACCCCTAAATCAGAGAAGCATTCACATTTCCTTTATAAAGTGTGATCAGAACTATTTTACTCATTAAAGCCGTAACAAAGCATTTATAAAGCAATTATATGACCTGCATGAACAAAAGTAAAATTACTGACAGATTTTTAAACATTTATGACACAAATCCACAAGATGGTGAAATTAATCTTAGGACTTGATCTTTTTCGAAATGCTGCAAGACAAATGTGACAGGATGAGGGTAAGAACACATTCCAGAAAAAGGCAGTGACCCGTGGATCAGTAAAAACTTGGGGGTATGTGTGTTTAAAGTGAAGCCGAAAACACTGAATCTCCTACTGAGTATACAGCATGTGCATTATTTAAGTGAGGCACTTTCTTGTGAGTCACTTATGACGAATCCACGGGCAGAGTTGAGTCCGTTGTCTGAACAGCAGCAGATCGTATCAGGTATTCTCGTCCTTTTCTTTTTCATCGGGTTTTTCTGTACACTCAGTATTTTGGTAACATCACTGAAGATTGTGCCATTGACTGCAACAGAGGGGAAAAAATTTTTTCCTTTATGTTATACAAATTAAAAGTACATTTAGTGATGTGAAAGTTGTTCAGTAATTGTTTTGTGTTCCTCAGGAAGTTCTTTTTTCATAAACAAATATGAGAGAAAAACAGGGGAAGTGATGTATGTGTGTTCCTGTTGATGTTGTCAAACTTCTATTCAAATGAAATAATTCATTATTAAGAAGTTTATTCCTCATTTTTCTGAATTTTACAATGTAGCTAGTCTAAGATAATTTTCCTGAATGTGCAATAAATCCAATGTATAAATGTGCATGTTTGTTTAATAAACACGTTGAGTTATATAATTCTGGATCTTCACACTGCATGTCAGGAAGCGACACTGCTCAATAAGTCACAATGCTTCAAATACAGAAGTCATTCATGGAAATAGTCATTGGTTTAGTGAATCAGCGTCATTTTAACTGGTCAACCACTGATGTGAAGAACCTTACTTAGTAGGATCAGGGAAACTAAAATTACAAATCAGTTTAAGATTAGCAGCTCCAAAGTAAAGTGTTAACAACAACTTACTTTCAAGGTCTTGATTGTCTGAGCCCAGTCCATCTGACTAATCTGAGGTATTGCCGTAAGCAGGATGCTGCTTGCTTTATTAGCGTTCTCTTTCATCGTCTTCAACACGTTGTCAACGCAGACCTAAAACAAGATGGAAAACAGCAACACATTGACAGAGGTGTAAATTTCACTTCAGCCCTGGTGTTTTATATGATATTTTCATGGAAAGTAATTTTAATATACAATAGTGCTTTTAATAAGATTGCAAAACAGGGTATTGTTTTTCAAATTTTGGATGAAAAAAAAACCCGATAGGATCGGGGTAAGGTTTACTTAGTTATTGTTAGCCATTTTGTTTTCTCCTGTGTGTTATTTGTTTGGTCAAACCACTATACAAAGTAACTTTTGTCCAAAGTGACTAACAACTGACAGTGAAAAGAACACAAGCAAGGAATCAAACAAGATGGGAAATCATGGTCAAGTGCTGCTCAGACTGCTGAGTCCAGTCGGACACAGGTTTTTTTTACTGATGTTTTTGTTTGTTTGTTTGTTTGTTTTTAGTCCCTTAATAATTATAAAAACTCTATCATCTTCATTTGGGTATTAGTGTACCACAATGCAATATCATCATCTTTGGTATATGTGTCCTTATGTGGCACTGTGTGAGGTTAGTTTGCGTCGATTGAGTTTGATTTGTTCAAGTTACAGTAGTAGTGTTATAATTAGTTGACCTCTTTAATAGACTGGCTGGTTTAATCTTGGTTTTAGATTTTGTATTTATTTTGGAATTCCGGAGTCAATAAAAATCCAGCTTTTGAAATTTCTTTGTGTCCTGGTTGCTTTCCTGCTTGGGTCCCGTCACACACACAGCATTATTTTAGCAACAAACATTCGCCAGCAGGTCATTGATATACAGACGCCTACATATTTGACTCATTAATGACGCAGCCCTGAGTCATGAGCAATTTCAACTGTCATGTTTAATAAACCAGAAAACAAAACATTCACTTGATTAACTTTGTCACGTGTGTAGAAAGGAAATCTTTTAAAAATCAGCACAGCAAGGATCACAAAAAGAAAAGTTCCATAACATGGCTTAACAACAACGGTTGGCTGCATCTGTCTCTGGGTAAATGGAAATTCTCATGGAGTTGTCCAATCAGGCAAATAAAAAAACTATTTTTCATATTAAAAAGTGCTTTGTTTTTGTTAGCCATTTACCAGCCACCCACGCTTTCTAAAGCCCAGTCTATCTACCAATCAGAGTGCATTCATGACTCGTGGATCCAATCAGGCCACCCTCATGCCATGTGAATTTAGTCTTAAACCCACACCACGAATAACCAGCTAGAGTTGAATTCAAAACATTTTTGATTAAGTCTGCAGAAATGAAAAACAAAACTGAACAGAAACAAATACAATAGCAACACAACATGACAAAAAAATAAGGGAAGGATATCCCTGAGTCTGCTACAATTCAGACATTTTTACTTAATAGGAGCTCATAAAAAAGACATTAAACAGAATTCAGTTGCCAACTTATTCGGCCAGTTAAATGATGAAGTTTACATTCTGACCAAGTAAAAGGGATAACAAAAGGCATGCTCCTAAAAACTCTTTCCTATTAACCCAGACAGGCACTGACACAAAGCCCTACCGTTACAACTGAAAAAGCAAACTTTCATGACTCGGTTTTCAAAGTTTATTTCAAGGAAATGTGATGCATCTCCCAGACAAAACATTAAAACATATTCATACGGGCCGACAGCTCAAGTGTATTCTGTCAACTTTTAAAAAAATATTGTATATTAACTTTACCAAAACAATTTGTAACTAAATCTGAATCACGCCAAAAGCCTTTTCGTGTAGTGGACTTGTGTCATAATGTTAATAATGTGCAGAAAATACCAAATTGCAAAAATAATTTTTTTATGTCAAAAGAAAAAACTAAATAAATAAAATGTTTTTACTGTTTCATAGAAATGTTTTTGAAAACAAATGCTAGATTTTAGACCCATTTAAAAACTTTGTGTTTGAGTGAAAAAGAGCATCGCATTAGCACCGGACTGTAGTTAGCTTGTGTCTTACTCGACAGATACAAGTTCAGTGAACAGCTAAATACTCTTGCTTATGAATTTAAATATTGTACATCATAGTAGCAGGATGTTTCATTCATAAATTGGCTCTAATACCCCAATTTCCAGCTGATTTTATCTTTTTTTCAGAATTTCATACGATTTAGTTTGGCTCCTGTGCAAGTAATAAATAACCTCAAAAAACATAAAGTCAAATTACACTGTTATATCCGTCCTGACTTCATGTTTACCTCCTGTAACCTTCATTAACCCTACCCGCTGGGCCTTTGTTTTCAGGTCATACTCAATGTTTTTGTGGTATTTTCAGGATGAAGACAGCAGCGCTGATGACTCAGTGTTACTCAACCTCCTCCGGGAGGGCTTCCACCGGAGGCTGGCAGGCGAGCTGACTGGGGGTGTGTGGTGGTGGTAGGGAGGAATGAGCAGGGAGAGGCCAGGAGGTAGTGTGAGACTGGGAGGGAGTGAAAGAGGAGAGAGGGGACGGAAGGATGTGGCGAGCATTCTGCAAACGGAGGGGGAAGAGGTCAGCTGCAGGAACTCGGAAGTTGAGTTGTGAGTTGGGCTGGATCAGTGACAAAAAAAAAAAAGAAGAAAAAAATCGCCCACACACACACACACACACAGTCAGTGAATTATCCAGAGTCTGACAGAGGATGGGTCACTCAGAAGCCATAAGACGCTACAGATACTCATTGTCTGATCACAAAGCTCTGTGGGTAAAAACTTGGAGACCACATCTTAATGAAAGAGGAAATCTCTTCTTAAACATATTTTTCTTTAATGACTGTGTTACAGAGAGAGAAAATTAGAATTTCGATCTGAAACAATGAAAAACGTTCAGAAGTCGATGCATAGAAATGTGCACATCTGACTGTCAGGTCAATTATTAATCCTACCAAGTATAAAGTCATACCAGATCTTTTACTGTCTTAGATCCAGGACATGACTTCTTGATAAAATGGTCACATAATCGTTTTACTGCACAGCTCGGCACCAGCCGGTTTCACATTTGCATCAGAAAGTCGTTGCACAATGTTATGAAGAGGAATCAATCTGCACGGCAAACAGCTGTATGTCAAGCACTCATAGGTCTGTGGAACCTCTTCGTTATCACTGAGTTTAGTAACATAACCAAGACTAAATGCAAACATCAAGATTCTGACTAATTATTAGATGTTTAGTTTAGGTGGAGTAAAGCAGCACAACATCTAAAATTGTTGCTGATGTAACCATTTCTGGCACAAAACCCAAAATATTCCCCTGCTTCTGCCTTTATTATCTAGTTTTGCATATTGGTGTCCCCAGTTTTGATCCATTATTGTTGTTTAGTTTCCTGATGGCAATATAGTAGGTCAAATTGAATTTAAGGAAAGCATTCTGCAAAAAGCTAATTCATTTGCAATTTATTTTAGTTCCAAATATCCTTTCGTTGAAAACAGCTATGAACAAATGTTAGACAAAGCAAGAAACAAAAACTGTTTTGTATGAATGAATGAATAACTGTTTTGTTATCATATCTGTGGATCCGGCACAGAAGGACAGCATCTTATTAGCTGTATTGACAAATCTCTGCCCAGTCAAAGTAGTCTTTTATCAAGCTACAGCACTCCATCTGCTTACTTTAAGGGTTTCTTCAACTTATGCCCCGTTTCCACTGAGAGGTACAGCACGGGTCTCTACGGTTTGTGCCATCGTATCATACTCGCGCAACACGAACACACATGAGATATGTCTCTTTCTACATTGTAATTCCTCACCGCTCAATCCAGCTCATTTTACATTACTTCATCCTTAACTATGTGAAGAAAATTTTAAAGCTGCAGAGCCGAACAGACCCTGCTGTTTTGGCGGCAGGTTTACCTTCGCGCGTGGACTGAGCGGTGTTTGTGTCGCGCCTGCTGGGAGTTGTCCTGTTTATGTTTCTGTCCGCCAATCAATGCATTGTTTTGATTGATGCCAGTAGCTCCGCCCGAGCTGTACCGTACCGTTTTTCAATAGACCCACAACTGAAGGGGGCCCAAAAATGGTGCAGTCTGAAACGGGTTTATGGGACGCTTCTACAATGGAAACACTCAAAATAGCGTAACCAACTGTACTGCTTAGTGAAAACGGGGAATTAGTGCTACCAATCAAGTAAACAAAAATAATTGTGAATTATCAACTTCCCAAAAAACCCTTTGCCTACTTGTACCCAGAGTATTGTCCAGTGATATTAAGCTTCTGCTGTGGAGTGGAGCACACAGCAGCTGGATTTATACCATCCTTTATTGCTGACTCACAACATACAAAAGGAATGCAGGGCCGACAAATGAAGGAAAACCACCTCCAGCGTTCCACTCACCACTTCTTCGTGTTCCTTCCAGCAGTCATAGTCTGTTGCCATGGCGATGCTGGCATAGCACAAACCCGCCTCTTTTGCAAGGACCACTTCTGGCACGGTGGTCATATTGATGACGTCTGCGCCCCACTGGCGGAACATCAGGCTCTCTGCACGCGAGGAAAAGCGAGGTCCCTCGATAGTCAACACCGTCCCTCTCGTATGGCATTTCACCCCCAGCGTCCGCGCCACCTCCACCAACACCTGTCGGAGAGGGAAGCGTTGAAATAAAAAAAAAGCTTTCAGAGGATTTAAATTAATAAACTATGCTGGATCAAATCATCATTGGCTGAAGACCGGTGCCTTCAGAATATGGACAATGTACAACCTTTTGATTTTGTGAATATTTTATTGCTTTTAACTTAAAGACAGGGATACAATTCTTTATTAAGTTAGCCTGACAAATTTCCCTTTACTTTGATAACTGTCAATATCTCAAGATAATCATTAAATTTCTTAGTCAAAAAAATTCAGGTCTACATAGAAACAAATATGCTTATAAATGTTGTAAAAAGGTGCATAAAAGGTATTTTAAAAAAAGGAAAACGGGCCTCATTCACCAACCAACTTAGGTCTCAAGTCCTACTTATGAACTTTTTACAAAGATTGCAGCATTCACGAAATTCTCCATGTATAGGATTTGTTCTTACGAACATTTGTTCTTAGAAACAAATCTCAGGAGTTCTCTTATAAACATCTGAAAGCTGATATGTCTGAAAGATTCAGTGTTTGTGTTGTTTATTGCTGTTCAAATCATTAAAATACAATAATAAAATTACAGTAATGTTTTTTTGTCATATTTTTTTAAACAAAATCTGGTAGTTTACAAAGCATATTACATGATTTTAGAAAAAGCAGGATATTGCAGAGACAAGTCCTGGTCTAGCCTCGCTAGTCTAGTCTAGTTTCTCCCAGATCCCCCTGCTGAATGTGGTCTATGATAATTAGAATTTACCAAAACAGTGGCTTTAAATGAATATCTTTAAGAGGAGACTGAGGTTGTGCCCTGCCTGCCTGGTTAATAACACCACCAACCTGACTCACTTGGAGGTATCATTTTAACCCCTTAACGTTCACACAGAAAAAATCAAAAGAGAAATGTTTCTCTTTCTTTCTGTATTATCTCTTTTCTTTTTAAAATGAAAAAATAGGAATAAGTGTTCGGTTTTTTTTAACAAATAGTTGATATAAACGTTAATAATCAAGTAGTGAAAGTGAAATGTTCAAAATTTGAACCAGCAACAAGTTAAAAAACCCTTTCTTTTGGTATAACATACCCAAACCTATTGGTAGAAACGGTTCAGACAGGTTTATTTGATCATTATTTATTTATTTAATGATTATTCTTTGATAGGATTCATTATGATCACTGAAGATTTTGCTCTACCAAATGGTACAGCAGGATGACAAAGGGTTAAGTAAACTCCCTTGCTTTATCGGCACACCCCAATGCAAGGGCAGTCCTGGCCTGTACTGAGCCTTAAGCGAATGACTAAAATAGTTTAAGCTAAGAAAGACTAAAAACTGAATACAACTGTCCAGTGAATGAGTAGAACTGTATTAAGAGCCACTCGACTTGAGAACCAAGACATTAAAATCCTGCAACAACCATGTCAACTTAGGCTGCGTAAATTAATTCACCAGTATGTATTTATTTTTAATAACGACTAAACATGATCAACAAAAAACAATAATTATGTGTCACTGTTGGTAGCCAAAACTTATAGGTGAAATATAGATTATTTGGGAATTTTGTGGTGTGACTAAGATCCAGAAGTTAAACCAGTGGTTCTCAAAGTTTTTCTCACAAATCTGGGGCAGACTCATCATCTCTCACTTCACCCAATAAAGATGGTTTCTAACTTTTAGATCCCACTGCCCACCTCTTAGTCAAATCTAACGCAAAATTATTCCAAAGTTTTTGTTCTTCTTGACAGTTTTTGGTGGTTAGCAAAAACAAAGCGATGCTTTATGGCCAAATGTTTCCAAGAGCCCGAGCTTTGAAAACATTAGTTTTTCTTCTGCGACATTTTCCCAGCCCCATGGACCACCCACTGTAATGTTGCTGTGCACCCCAGTTAGAGAAACCAATGTTAAACCAGCATTAATAATAATAAACTTTCCTTGTCTAAGATTTGCCGCTGTCTGTCACAGACTGTATGCTTGACCTCTTATGGCCATTAACGCTACTTACCCATGCAAAGTAGGACAGGCTGGCACCTGGTATTTATTAAGTCAGGAGTAAAGGTATGAACAATTATCTGGTCTACAAACATGTTTGTATCTGATTGACGTTTTTTGTAAAAAATATTTTAATTACAACCTCATATTCATAAGAAGACATTGATGAATGAGGTCCATTGCCATTTTACAATTGTTTTTTTTTTTCCTCTATGCAGGAGCTTTGGGTGATTCAGATATCCTGATGGATTTATGGCAGAATTTATTTAGCATGTTAAAGTGGCATTAAATCACATTATACTCATGTATTATTCATAGTTTTGGACTGACCTCTCTAGTTCTGTTGCAGAAAGGCTCAGCCATGGGGATGTGACACACACCCGAGGGACTGGCTGGCTGCCCATCAAACAGTGTTTGAGCTCTCTTTGTAGTCCTGATGAGCAGAAACACAAAGAGTTGGCACCAAAACAACTCAGTTTATTAGAAAAAGAGGAATAACCAAGTGTGAATGAGATATGACATTTTCATGAATTTAGTGACAGTCAAAGATAGAAAAATGGCAAATTGGGAGGAAGGGAAGTAGAAAACACCATTATAAGAAACCAAATGATAGTAAATTTTGTGAGAAAATGGTAAGAAATGTCTGATAGAAATCTTAGTGACATAATCAAATGAAGACAATTCTTTCATAGCTTTCTAGGACAAAACAACATGATGAGAATATCTGCAGCTTCTTGAGTTTCACCCCAACAACTGGGCTCTGGTGTTCAGCTGTGCTGAGTCAGTGGTAAAGTCACAGCGGCAGTTTGTCTCCACCTAACTCATCATGCAGACAAGCCCGCCTCACACAATAGAGTGGTTTACTTGTCTCAGGAAGCTGAACACATGGAGGTTTCTGTTTCCCTGCAAAACCTGTCTGTCGCTTTTTTATCAGTGTTTGAGTTTGCTTCTATGAAGGTGCATACCATGTACAGTACGAAAAAGATGTCTTGATACAGCAGATTTGTTTTACTCCTTTTGCTATGCTGTCATAAACAACTAAGAGAATGAAAATACTGGTTCAGATTTTTGATATGTGCTAATGGGAGATGTCCAACTGTGATTTCCACAGTGAACTAGACATAATAATGAGGAATTCCAAACTCAGAGTATGTCCAAAATCAAGACTTTTAGACGACCTGGCTTTAGTTTACATTTTGTTTTACCAGCGATCATACAGTCATAACATAAATATCTTAGACATCTGAAATATGAAAGGGCTGATGCCCAACCCTATCTCTTACTCATAACTTTGGCAATAGATTACTAAAGCCAGCATTAAAAAGACAACTTTCCACTTTCTGCCGTGGTTAAAGTCAACACCACTCACGTGGGACAAACTATGAGTCGAGTACAATACTTGATTATACCGTAGAAATTGAGTTATCTTGGCCTGGCATTTCACTAGCAATGCCATTTCTAAATGACTGCTGCTGAGAAAGGCTCTCCCCCTTGTCGAATATTGTCAAATATTCTTAATATTCCTAAAATGCCTCAAAGATATGCAGCGTACAGCTGTGCACTGCAAAACAGTTCCGAAAATAGCTAGAATTTCATTTTATTTATGCAGAATAAATAAAACGTGGACAATTCTTTAAAAAAATTAAGCAATTTTGTTATTTGTGACAATAATCCAGTGATACTCTCAGTCAAGTTATGTTACATTTACTGACTTGCAAATCGAGTGCAAAGACACAGACATGCTTTACGTGGATTAGATTGGTGCAGTGCATGGAAAGGCTGCAATCTTATCAAGCAGAGGAAGAAGAGGAAGTCTAAACAAAAGTGGAGATGAAAGTCAGAACATTCAAGCCAGAGGCTAACTGGTTTGTACACATGTAAAGGAGAAAAGAACGATGTTGCCTCAAGCATGCCGTCACATGCTGTAGGACAAGTCTGAACAAGTCCCAATAAGTAACTTCCTCATTTTGAATAAATAAGTCATGATACTGGCAGTTCATCTGCTTTACCATCACAGGCAACAAAGCAAATGAAATGTGGAAAGACAGGATACCAATAATACCAGTTCAACCAGCTGTATGCCCAACATATGGGTAATAAGCCATCATACTCAAACAGCACCCTTCAATAAGTATATGTTTACATAATGCTATCAGTGCACTCAGCAATTATAAACAACAAGTTTGCTACGCAAAGTATACTACACAAAAAGTATCTTGCATTTACGTTGCGGTCAGAAACTGCCGAGAAAGTACTCTTTCCTGTGAAACAAAGATACCATTATGTTTACCAGTTAATGCACTGATGGTAGAATCACCCACAGCAATGTGGCCCGCTGTGACCAAACACCTGGGGGGTATTTCAAGAAGCAGGTTTTGTGGAAACTCTGAGTATGTTAACCCTGAGTTTGGGGGAACTTGGGGTTTTCCATTTCAAGAAGCGGGGTATGTTAACTCTGAGTTTGGGGTAAGTTGAGGAGTAAGGGAAGCCTGTTTCATGAAGCGAGGTATGTTCTACTCTGAGTCTGTTACCGCGGTATCATAGGCTGTGAACATAACCTCCTGGATAGTTGGTTTTATCCCAGAAACTCAGAGTTTGTCTCCGACTCCGCCCTCTTACCGCGCGCTAAAAAGCCAAACCATTTCCTCATTTATTCACGGAGTCTCCATCGAGCTGGAAAAGCCGAAATAAAAAACGGCTGGATGATCTGAAATATGTTTTATGAGTTATAGTTGGCATCAAAGTTGCGATTGCCCCGTCC
>JAVQJG010019975.1:0-20095 GCA_036024015.1 Craterocephalus amniculus | reverse complement strand
ATTGTATTTTATTAATAGGACCATGTTTAAAATGGGTTAAATGTCAATAATTCAGTGGAATTGCCCTTTACGCATTTGGCGAATCGGAAGCTGCGAATCGGAAGCTAACTTCAGCCTCGTTCCAAAAACTGCAAGCATTTCATATCTAAACTTTGCTACGTCAGTTTAAGTCCCACCTCCTTCCTCTACGTCAGGTCAGGTGACACTGCCTCTTCTATGCTCTCCTCTTCTGCATGATCTCTTCTGCTCTTGCCCACCTGTTTACCCAAGGTCTTGATCTTTTCCAGTGGCACCTATCTCCATCTCTCTATACTTTGTCTTTACCTAAGTTGCCACATTACACCCTTCTCTCTTTTTACCTTCTAGTAATGACTTCTTTGTGTGCATGGTGCAAACAGAGCAGGTACACAGATGTCACCTTAACCTGAGAGATGACTTTGTGTTCCCATATTTTATTGGGATAGAAATTAAAAATAAATGGCAGACGGTGACCTCGGGTACAAGTGACAAGGAGACCTCGCGAGATGATCTGTTGCTACAATACTCTTTCTTTTGTCAAGGACAAGACAAGAAAAAAAAGTCAAGTTTTATTGCTAATTAGAGCCGCCGTATTAGAGATTGTCTGGTGCTGCAAACTTGAAATATGCTGCAGGTGACATAAACCAATAAGACAAAATATTCTTACCTGCATCATCAGACATATTTCTGGGTAGATGCATAGATGGATGTGGATGGATATAAGCTGAGAATGCACCAGTCCACCAGACGTCTACAAGGCAGAGCATAAAAAAAACCCAAAAGCAAGTGACTGAATTAGATTTGCTGGGCTGGGTTGTTTTCAAGCTATGCTTGAAAAACAGTTTTTCGGTTGATTTAGCTTATTTCTATATCTAAGTGGCATGTCTGCAATCTAAGATAGAAAAGAGCCTCTTGAAGATGGGAATATATAAAGAACACTGGAGTACAGTGCTCTCTTCCACCAGAGCTTGAACTCAAGACTCGCCTTTTCTCAGCACTTATTTCAAGGTTATCTCTTCTCCTCACCCTTTTTTCTGCCACTTTAAAAAAGTCTCCCTCTGTCGAAGAGTCTGCCACCCATGCCTGACCTTCAGAACTGGCCCTTTTTCTTTCCGTCTTCTCATCCACTTCTTTCTACTTTCCATTTGGGGAGTTTGTTTAAGTTGTGGGCTAGCAGGCAGTATCTGGGAGGGTATCATGGCTGTCATTGTTCCCGGAGGGAGTCCTTGGGTGCTTCCAAGGACGCAATTTGTTTCTTGGCTGGCTGACAGCTTATCAATTACTACGACCAAACTAAACTGCCTGAGGCGCATAGATATCCCCTGCAACATCAGATCTACACAGATATGGGCTGCATGTCTCCGTGACTCGTGTCACCTGTTGGCCTGCTAATAGTCTGCTGGTGGGTGCAAAGAGGAAAGATGTTGAGTCGACCTCTCTCTGGCTGCTGCTCTGCTGATGAGGTTTAATCCATAATAAAGTTAAAGTCATCTTATATTATACCATTGACTAGGGCTGAGTGATATTAACCAAATTTCATATCTCGATCATTTTTTTCTTAGAATTTTTTTTTTGGTCAAGTAACCGAGGAGAGGGTTCAAATTTTTACAGCCCTTACTGCTAAATGCACTTTCTTAGCATCAGAAGCACATATGCATTAAAATGTTAAAGTAGATGTGAATTAAAATGATAAAATGATAAAAACATGATTTTCAATGACCATAACAAGGATACAGTTGAAAAAAATGCTTAAAAAAGAGATATTTTAAACTCAAAACAAGCTAACTCTATATAATAAATATTCCCTCAAACTATATCACATGTGATAAAGTCTCGATGTATTTGAAAATCTTGATATATTGCCCAGCCCTACCATTGACCTAAATTTGCACACACAACTTTCCATGACCACCATGTGTGATATATGTGTGTATTAATTGATGTTGTTTAAAGCTCTCAATTAGCACAGAATAGAAAATTGCCAGATATGGTTACCTTTGTGTGTTAATAAATATATAGTAATATAGTAAAAATGAGCAGTTTAAAGTGTTTGTTAAGTTCTTACTGTGGCTGGTGAAGCATTTGAGATGCTGGAAGCAAAGCACTCCACAACATATGCAAATCAATAAATGCTGGCACAATTGAGTTTCACCGCTCACTTGCCACAGAATGTAGATGTATCCTCATGTGCTGCCGTTTTCAAACAGTCATCAGGAGCTGTCCATCTGTCTTTTTTACATCTTGCCATTGCTTTCTTCATGCTTCCAAATCAAACCTCTGCATCTGTGCACACCATGGGAAGTTTTGAAGATCACTCATTGGCAGTCCTTTAAAAACTGTGTAAGATTCCTCTAAAAGAAAAAAAAAAGTCTTGGAAACCACAGGGTGCTTAACAGACTTTTCCTAGCTTGCTTCCTGTATAATCAACCAAAATGGAAGTTTCATTTATAGACCTCCTGTTGATAGGTTTGCTAAATTACTCACAGGAGGTACAGAGCAATAATTACAGCTTTTACACATGAGCTTCATTAGCGGATTGACATGGTTAGATACAGACCACAGAAATCTTTTGCAGTTTAAAGGTGTGGCCATTCACTAAACATACTGTATGTGTTACATTGTGTAATTTATTAGATATTTGAATGGTTTCTGTTTGTCTGTCGAACATCATTTGACCTCCTTCAGACAGGTCGCTCTGCTCACAGGAGACTTTGAGTTTGCTGGGAAACATGTCCGTTTGTCCATTCACATGCAGTTTGCAGTCAGAACCGCAGGGGTTGGGCAGGAATGTCCCCCTTTGAACAATTACCTGATTAGCTTTCTGAGCACACGTAGCACAGCCAAGGCTAGCCAGCTATGACACACACAGAGACTGTTCTCCCGTTTATCCCTCCTTACCCCCTAAAACACACACATAAGCAGATACAAGTCCACAAGGGCAAATGCATACCAGCAACCCAAGCATATGGTGACGCTACGTTATTTAGTATACAGCTTGTCACTCAGACGCAAATCCTCCCGCACACACACACACACGCACGCATGCATGCACGCACGCACACACACACACACTCACTTTAACAATGTATTACTGCCAATTCACTGCAGTCCACTAATGGCTCTTTTGCTTCACTGCAGCAGTCAGCCTCAGCTGCACCGACTAGCTTCAGCTGGTCAAACAGAGTTCATTCTCGTAACATGTCACGACCGTACACACAGCTACTCGCACAAAGCAAGGTGTGCTCATTTCCCTTCAGCCATCTGCTTCGGAACGGCCAGAAATCTCTTATTCAGCATCTCTGAGGCAACAGTTTTGCTTTGTTTGTTCTTCCTTTGTTTAAAACTAGAAAACAAAGATTTTACACATTATACTATACACGGGTTATACCTTGTGTCCTGTTCACTGCGAAGTCTGGGTTGATTTGTGTGAGCGTGTGTACATGAGTAGGTGCTGCACCGAGGTAGGATGTGATTAGTTAAGACATGATTTCCCATTTGCTGCTGAATTTCCATCATGTATATGATGGACTTGAAATTAGCATTCAGAGTGAGAGACGGCCTGAACCCTCAGCACCTGCCTCTGCAACTCTCTGTGTACCATCCTTCCTCTCTACCCTCTGAAACTCTCTGCAGCTGTCGCTGCTTTTCCGTATCACCAGAACATATCTGCTACCTCTAGTATTACAGCTGCTCGTCTCCACACAATGAAATTATCCCCAAGTGGAATCAGAGGTTCCTGCGGAGACGACTCCTGACTCTTAATCTGCTCCATTTGTCTGTTCCTCCGTCAGAATCAATTTATCAGATGCTGCTTTCTTAAACCGAAGCTCCAGAGCACCGCTGATTAACTAAATACCGCAAGTTTTTATTTACTTGTTCAAAGTAGCGCATTGACACCTGAATGCGAACAGGATCGCTGACATATTAATTGACTCAGAGGGGAAATGCTGGGATTCACTGGGGAACACAATTATCTCGTTTGCACTGACTTTTTCTTTTTAAAGATATTGACACTGAGCCTAGAAAATGAATGAATCTACAAAGAATGCTACGGGATTAGGTCTACTGCGTTTGCCAGCTTTAGAGTTAGATCCGCAGCAAAACAAACCCTGGGATGCTTTGCAGCATGGTGGAAACTCCACCGCCCCGGTTCCACTCTCATTCCTTCTGATAGGACTTCTTTCATCTAACGGTTGTCTGCTTTACTCTGCTCCTGTAGGAGTTGATGACCAAATTGATAACTGAGACTCCAGACCATCCAATCCCTTTTCTCATTGATCACCTGCAGACCAAGCAAGACAGCCCCGGCAAACTACACAGAGCTCTATCTGGCTCAGCAGCACTGTGGGCACAGAGCTCCCCAGGTTGGCGCACACACACACACACACACACACACACACACATACACATGCAGCCATGCATGGGCTACAATGGAGTTTTCAGACTCTTATTTTCTACATGAAGCCATGAGGCACACTCATTCTAAATGGGTTTGTTTGACTTTTTTCTCGAATAAATCAGCACATAATCTCACAATGTGAAAAACCAAGAGGAATATTTTGGTAAATTCAAATAAAAGGCTGAAATATCCCGATCACACAGCTAAATCTGTGGTTCTTTTAAAACAGTAGCAGTAACTTTTTTTTTACTTCTTTAACCCCCTGCTCCCGAACATTTGCTGCTACATTCGCACAGTGACTCACCTTTTCATTTTCTGGACTTTTTACCAAGTCCAAAATGAATGCTGTGGACTTTAGCTTTTTCACAAGTTTGAAAATGGAGTAAAAACTGGTTGCGCCATGACACACTGTAGATATGGATGAATAGAACCTCAGAAGGTGTAAGACGTGTAGGATCCTTTCTTTGCAGACATGCAGATGCCAAAGAATCTTTTAACCAAACACTAAACCGAGTACATTTCTAAAAGTAAATGTCATAGAAAATAAAATAAACGTAAAACAGGGTCCAAAAAGATTGTGTGGTGATTGTCAAAGCTGGTATACCTGCACTAATAACCTATTTTTAGATTAAATTGGATTTATATTTATGATATTCAACTGTTCTGAACATATGCTGTGTCTCCTGACAGAAAACAAAAACACTCGAAGGGAGCACAGCAACTTTGAGAAGCCATGGCAAATTCACCCAAAGAAACCTAAGAAATCAAAGAGTGACCTGGCTGTGTCAAGCATCTCCCCACCATCACCCGAGTCCAAGTCCCGTAAGTTTAACTTCTGATCCGACTGCAACATTCTCTACTTCCTCAGTGTTCCTCATCCATCTTGATCACAGCGACGTTCACACTCATTCATTCTGTGCAGTTTTGATACCTGTTGTATCACTTGTATCCCCAATTATATGCTCCATTGACTTTAATCTCCATTTTTAATTAGATATAATTATATGTAATTAAAGTTAGTCACAGTGTATAGCCCAGTGTCCTCCTACCAGCCTCACATTGCTCTGCAGAGGAGTTCATTATGAAATGCCATTTCTCATACACTTCCTACCACACTGCTACACACTCTAGTGAATTATTCACCAACGTCTTGCATGCACATAGAAAATATGCACAAAGTTGGAAACTTTCAGTGCAGTTTTGAAATAAATGACCACATCTGTGACAAGAATGAAGCATGAGACTGAGGCAACGAGGATGGGTCAAATGGAGAGGAAGCAGAGCCACAGATTGTTTCAATAATTTAGCGCCATGCTCTGTCACTGCCAGACCAAGTCTATTTTAGGCTGGGGTTGGAGCATTTCTCACAATCAAGAGAAAACTGCTGTGGAAATGAGCACATAAAGTTAGCGAAATGACAACAAGAGGAAGAGACTGAGACGCACATTGAGGTGTATTTCATTTTTGGGCGACATCAACGTTCTTTCTGTCCCGACGGATCGCAAGAAACCTTCGAAGCTGAAGTCAGATGACATTAAAAATGCATGTATCTGTTTCGGTTTGCAGAGCTCATGAAAGTTTGAACTGAAAAGAGGCGCTTTGTCTTATTATTGTGTAGAAAAATGCTGAAACGCTGAATTCCTCAGCATAAAAGCTGTGAATATAAGTTGTGTGTAAATTTTGGCTGAGGGTTAATGGGCTATAGCTTCACTTCTGCTTAACTGATGCTTTTAAAGGGCGAATCTGGAGGGAAATTAGTTCTTAACCTCTATAATCTAAGCTGCTAAGATACAGCGCGGTCCTTTGCTAATGCAGTACACCGCACACAGAGGTGAGCACAGGACTGAAGTAATGAGAGGTTTTTTTTTCTCTCTTTTTCTGGCAGTGACATTTGCTCTGTGTTTACTGTTGTTATAGCGCCAAGCAGCTTAGTCAGGGTAAACAAGAATGGAGGAAAGCAGACTGTAGCAGCAGTGCTGTCAAATATTTACTAGCCATTTAAAATGGGTGTTGTTTGCGTAGGCAGAAGGACAATTCCTACTTCCTGCACCTGTGAACAGATATGTGTGCCTGATTTACACATTCGTACATTTATTCTAACATCTTTTATGCTGGTTGTTTTATTTCTTTATTTCTTTTTATTTTTTCAGTGTCTGCTCAGGCAGTGAGGAGCGGCCAGCAGACATCCAGTACGTGTTTGGCATCTCTACATAACTCAGTGGTTTTTCATGTCAATTCAGATTCAGCACAAGAGGGTTAGATATGGATGAACTACAAGTAATCCCTCTCATATGAAAGACTGCTGCTCGTGGCCTTCATAAATAATGCCTGAATCCAACAGGGTGCGAAGTAACCGTCGTTTAGTTGTAGAAGGTGTGTGTGTGTGGAAAGAGGACACTGGCAGGATGTCAGTACAGTATGTGGGTCATTTCCTTCTCTGGAAGCAGCTTGATAGCTTTTTTTTTTTTCTTTGCAGTTCTCCTTTTCACTCTATCCTTCTGTGAATAACTCTGTCACATAATTAATATTATTATGTGTTCTTCCAGGAAACATCGGCAAAGTTTATCTATCTGAACTTGTTGACATAAATTGTTTGGGTGTGTGATGTCCAGTGCCGCGATCAATCGAGTGCCCGTCCTGGGACTGGAGGGAGAGCCGGGACTTTGATGAGCTCAGCCACATCCTCCAGGAGAGCAAGAAGCTTGGCAAGGCCCTGGAGAGCCTGTCACGCAGTGAGTGGCTGCACCTCAGCAGAGTGCACACATACATTATTCTGAGCAGAGTTTAACACATCTTAATGCTTCTCAAAGGTTTGCGAATCATTTATAACCTACTCGATTAGGTGACATAAAAGTTCATCAGATTTTTATGTAGATTCCATAAAAAATAAAAATGAAGCTGATAAATACCTTTAAAAAAAGCTAATCCCCAGCAGGGGGCGACTGTTGTGGCTGGAAAGGGGTGTTCGTATAAAAGGCAAAAAATCCATATTTGAGTCGTCAAAACAGGATTCAAAAAACCCACATGTTTTATTCAGTTTGCAGAATCAGGGCCATTTCTGATTTTGTAGGATCATATGCAAGATGCTGTTTGGGGTCGTCTAGTTTACCCATCTATGATGGAGAGATGCCTAATCATCCATGAACATGCCATAGACACACAAGCTAAATAGGCTACAGTCATGATACAATAGCTTCTCATGTCATAATTAAATATCTGAAGAGCCTCTCAAGCTGATAAAAGTGAGCAATGTATACAACATATGGGTCCTGTTTCTGAAACCCCTCCACTTTGAAGCCTGGAGATCTATATTGCCTGGAGCAATATTTCACAATTGCTCCTGCAAAGACAAAGCTCTTCAAGTTCCCAAGCAGAACAGATCATAACTACTTTGTAATCGCAGTAGTGTTGCACTAATACAGAAAATCATAATGTTTATATACAAAACATTGTAATTTACAGTTTTAGGTGTAACAGTTGCAAAATTTTCCCTTTTTCAAGAGCTTTCTTCATTTATTTAAGTAATAAAACAAATATAAATGAATGACGACCACTGTCTGACATAGCAGGACCATATGCGTCTATAACAGAGGATTACATACTGGTGACTTGTTCCTAACTGGTCATGTAGTCTTGACCTGGATTATTTTCTGTATAGTAGGCAGAGCTACAGATTATCCCTACCTCCCCATAGTAAATAATCCTTTAAAAAATGATCGAAACCAGGTGGTGATCCAGATCACTCCCAAAATCTAATTGCGTTTCTGAGATTTCTTGAAAATTGAATCAAAATCCATCTATAACTTTTAGCTATGTTGCTTACAGACACACAGGCAGAGATACAGACAGACACACAGACAAATCAACACTGCAGAATGCTGGACCTCTGCCTGGTGGAGGTAAACGATCACAAGTATTTTTAATTATCCTGGACTCTGAGGATCAGCTTCCTCTGTAGGCTAGTGGAGCCTTATAAACGCCCATGTGTGCAGTCAGGAAAGTAGATTTAGAGAACCTGATTAACTGAAAGTCTTAAAAATATTATTGTAGACAGGTATTTTCATTCAGGTATGAGTGTGTACACTATTTCGATTTACAGAACCGGGAGCTGTTAAATTTGAATCCTAACAGTACAGATCAGTACAGAGTGTGTTCTTTATTGAATCTCCCTATGGGATTAATAAAGTATTTTTCATTTCATTTCATTTCATTCTTGCACAAACAAATTAGATTCCTAAGACCTTCAGAAAAAAAGATCATCAAGCTTTTGTGATGGAGTAAATTCAAGAAAATTAATCAAAAGCTGTCAACCAACAAACATCCATCCATCACAAAGATGTTTTAGAGTTTCAAGTTCTTAAAAGGGTCCTGAGTAACGTCCAAACATCTAAACTTAAACTGCAACCTCCCATTTGGGCAGCTAAATACCAAAAATTGATTGTTATTATTGCTAAAAAAGACTTGTAACTATGTGTGGGATTGATATTTTGTGTTGGGGTTTTAAAACAACTCTAAAGGGTTCCTAAACTTTCAGTCGCTGCCGCAGAGCTGAAGCTACACTTGGCTGTATCTGACTGAGGAAATCCTAAAAACACCTAAATGAAGCACTTAATCTAACCAGCTTTCCTCCATCTAATCTCAGGGTACGGTTTCTGCCTTTCATGCTGTTCTAACAACCATCGCCTTTTCCTCCGCAGGCATCGCAATCTCGGATGAGCTTGACCAGGTATGCACATATTAAATAGCCTAAAATCTTTATTTGAGTTATTATATATAATGGGATTTAGGCCGAAAGAAAACAGAGCTCTGTCCCTCCAGCTGCGTCGTATAAACGCTGAGGTTCAGCACTGCTTTTTTCTCTGATGATGAAGCGCGACAGTATCTCAAGGGGGTGATGCGTAACAGTGATCCTTAAGTTAGCTTGTCCTCATCTGTCTTTGTGTTGGCGCTTTCCTGCATATGTCTTCTTAAGACTTTACCTGAGCAGCGTCTTTGTCCCTGCAAGGTCCCAGTTCTTTCCCACCATAATAGTGCAGCAGCTGCCCAGTCTGGAGCTGCACAGACCCGTTTGGAAGGGAGTTCTGGACGAGAGACACAGCATGTGTTTTGTTAGGGAATTTACAATTAGCTTAATGACGCAGCACATGTCCAGCATCCTGTTTTTGGGGAACACAACCTGCTGTCATCATGTGGACAGAAGATTTTGATAAAGTGCTTTGATTTAAAAAGAATAAGATGTAACATTTGCCTTTTTGTGTATCAGAACAGCTTATTTTCCATCTGTATGTCTTTTCCTGGGTGATGTTTTACCCCTAATTTTCTACATACATCACTGTTTTAGAACTTTGGGGGATACAACTCTGTTTTGCGCCCTCGGGTTGTGGGGGAGTGGGTCGGTCGAGAGGAAGATGACGCAGACCCGCTGGCCGCTGAGATGTTGCACCCACCTGTTCCTCGGACCAAAGCTGAAGTGTGTTGGAGTGGAGACAACAGCCCGGCTCGGAGGTCAGTGTCCAGTTTGGTTTCTGTCATTCCCGTGTGTGGGGTTCGGAATCATTCACTGGGAATTAAGCTGAAATGTCACGAAGCTCCTGCATTGTTGGGTCTATAACAATGAAGAGGTGGATTTGTTTTTAAAGACCCGGGACTGTCTGAGGAATGCCCGTCTGAGTGGGTCGGATAACCGTAATTCAAAGGTGTGATCACACATGCTTGCCAGAATACATCCTCAACCTAGTTTTGAATTAAAGGTAACTGTACTTCTGCCCCAGGCCAAAGGAAACTTGAAACTATCTGAAACTATTTAAAAGAAACACCTTTTCTTTGTCTGTGAAACTGCATCATACCATGAACTGAATATTTTCTTTTAAAAATGGGAATCATTTTATCCCTGCTATCTTTTCTTTTTTGTATGAATCTTTTAGAAAATTTTCAGGATGCAAATAGCTTAACTCCTTTTGGACTTTCCTGCCAGATGTTGGTATTGTTTATACTTGTTTTTCTTTTCTTTACTTGTTTTCCCCTTTAGGACCTTTTCCACAGCTAACAGTATATTTCCAACAGTAGTCCTCATGGGGACCAAAGCCTGATCCTAATGAGGCAAACTGTCAATTCTGGAGTTGTGGTTTGCTTTATTTTGGTGGGAATTGAGGATAGAGTTCTGCGTGAATTGTTTTTGGTTAATTACAGGGTTAGTATTTAGTTGATGTTCCAAAATGAATGGAAGCCAGTGCAACGTACTGTACTGATAAGGAGAGCAATGGTAACCTTTATGCATATTTCTGTTCACATCTACATCATGCAGTCCTGCTGCTGCTGTGACTAATTAAAGGAAGATGGGATCTAAAACCATAAATCATGTGCAGGCCTCAGCTGACACATACGGATAATCTCATTGGGTCACTGCATGGGTGGATTATAGGGAGAATTCACTTAGAAGCCTGAGCTGGAGGAAAGAGATGTGTGAGGGCGCACTTATGAACTCCACTCCATGTTCGTGTCAACTTATGAGCGAGAGATTTGTGACGCCTCTTCTCTTTAGATCATTCCTAACAGGTCTTTATTATTATTATTATTATTTATGAGGCCACAAATTTCATCTGAAAATTACTATGCTGATCAAATGGAAAACTGGCTAAACCATCACTGGTCTCTCCTAAAATCCTATTTGACTCATCATTTGTATACACTCTCTGCGGTTCTCACTTTTTTTGCATTTACTGTATTTGCACTTTTGTTTTTATCCATATTAGTTTAGCTTCTTCTCTTTTACTTGATTACCTTGATTCCTCATTCCAGGCCAGTGCCACTGATGTTGATGAGGGGAGGAGTCAGGTGGTGTCAGTTCTCTGTATGTATTAAAGGGGAAAATAGTGGAAGATAACCAAAACTCCTCCCTTGGGACATAGGTAGAAGGCACCCGGGCCAGATAACTGAGCCACCTCAACAAACTCTTTTCATAGTGGAAGAGCTGTGACTCTGCTCTGAGCTCCTCACGGATGACTGAGTTCCTCCTATATTCCCTAAGGGTGAGCTTGACCCCCCCCCTTTAGGGAAAGCTCATTTTAGTGCTGCTCGTGATGATTGGTGAGGGCTGAAACTGATTAACTGACAAGTCAGCAACTTCTTTTAACTTTGCCCTTTCCATGTCATTAATTCCATCTTGTTTTCAAAAAGATAAAGTAGTTTTTTAATAATCCATGCCCTTAAAGTTAAAACATACATACTTTAAGTTATACTTACCATTTTTATTGACTTGCTTTTACCACTTGAGAATGTCTCCTGTGGTTAAATAAATTTAAAAAGAAGTCCCAGAACTCCTCCTTCTCTCTATTTTAACTCCTAATTTGAAATTTTTAATTAGATTTTCCTGGTTGGTTTGCCATCCTTAGTTTACATACTCGCTCATTGTGTAAAGGTTTGTTTTCAGGTTCATAAGGATTGTTTGGAATCCCACCAAAATGCTGCTGTTTTTTCTCCACACCTCAGAGAATTTAATAAATGGAGGGGGGGTGGTGGAAAAAAACTAGCACAGAATATGATTCCTGTCCACAATCAGACCAACAAATACAATTAATAAAATATAACAAATAGGATATAATGGAACGCCAGTCAACATTTGGCCCATTCCTATTAGCCTTAAATAGAAGTCAATAAACAAAGATTAGCATCAGATGATTACTCCTCCGCCTCCGTCACTCCTACCCTCAGCCAGAGGGATATGAAAATGAATTTCTTTAGAATATTGGTCATTCAGAAATCAGATTTCCTTATTCTATATTCATTGTTTTTTTTTACATTTTAGTCACAGATGGCGTTTTCACCTGAGAAAAACCTTTGGGGATAGAAATATGTAGAGAAAAAAATAATTTCTTTGCACATGTTTGATTTTTAAAATAATAACAATCATGAGATTTTAGAAGACTTCTTATTCTGTTACTGTGAAAATGCAAATGTATCCGTGTCATACCAGGATGGAAAACAGCAGCTTATAATTAAAAAAATGATCAAGAGTGAGGAAGTGATGGCATGACTTTTCTTTTTGTTTTCTTGAACAATCAATATTAAAACTTAATTCTTCCCGAGCTTGTCTGATGCCTGATTCTGAGTGTTGCCTCTAAAAACTTGATAGGATGTTTTCAACACCTCTTTGCCCATGAAAACTTACCTCATTTTTACTTTCTAAACTGACACCTTCTAAACTTTTAATAGTTCTTGGTCGGCGGTGCAACCGGTACTCTGTTACTCACCTCCGAGTAATTACCACTTCTTATGTTCTTCCTGTCAGACACTTACAGTCAAAGTGTCCTTCACCTGCATGACACTTGAAAAGACTCTTGTATTTTATCTCTAGCAACCAAGGAATGTAGTCCCCCGTGCCGTCTGCATACGGCTGATGCAATAACATTTTGTTCTGCCTGCAGACTGCTTAGATACAGGCCTTTTGCTTATTTGGTCGCTTCAATTATCCTGTGCTTTTCTGCTTTAGCCTGAAGATGGAAACAAAGAGTAAGGGGTTAAAGGAGCAGCAGCAGCATCACAAGAAGCTCCTGGCAGCCATGTTGTCCCAGGATTCCTTTGATTCAGTCAACAGCCCCGCCCACTCTGTTGCGGAAGAAGAGATGGAGGATGAGGACGATGCCATGGAGCTTCTGGGTAATGTCAAAAGCCAAGAGTACCTAGGCAGTGATTTATTTATTTTTTAAAGTAATCATGATTTCTATGGTCTAATAGGATCCTGTGATACTTAATCATTGGGATACTTTAACATTCATTTTGGTTTCCCAGCTCTCCTGTTAAAAAACATGAAGCAAAGTTAAATTGGTAAAAGTAGATAACTATGAATGAAGGTGATTTTTTTCTGTATATAAGGAAGATAGCTTAATGAGAATTAAGTATTAGATATGTTCCTGTCTGTAGAGGCAGTGTATTCAAGTATTCAATGTCTGTTAAAAGCCATGTTTTACAAAGTCTGGTCATCTAGACGAACACAGAGTATCTTGTTTTGATTTACTCCTCTACATTAGGGTACATATTATTTATATTCCATAATGCCAGTCAGGTCACCATGTGCTGACTTGAAATGGATGACCAGCAGTGGAAAAAGCACCTGACGGCTCCGGTCCCCGGACAGTCTGAGAGCTTGTCGTGCTGTCTGTGCACAGCCAGGATTTAATGCCTCATGCCAAATTGAATCTGAGGCCAAAAATACTTTATGTCTTGAAGCTTTCCTTGTTCTTCATCTTATTTTGTCTCTGCAATGTTGTAATTCTTCATCTCGGAAGGGGGGGTGGTGGTGTCTCATTTAAAAGTAGCTTAAAACCGCACTGCCATATGCATATTTGCATGCAACAGGTGCTACAAAATTAGATTTTAAAACCAAATTTTACAGCTAGTCAAAGCTTTTATACACTTTAATTTAGTGTTGATACAGGTGAAAACAATGCTACAGTTTTACTTTGAAGAATAACAACCCACAGCATGCTGTTTTAGCATCTACAGTAACATGCGCTCAAATTAGAGCGCTTCAGAGTCTCTCAAGTCGTATCTGTAGCGCTGGTGCTCTGCGGTGACACACAATCTACGTACGCCTTTACTCTTTGCTCCTCTGTCACAGTGCTGATGCCTCTCTGCTTGTTAGCACCAGGGTCATCCAGAGGGTCACATGACGTTATTGATGTGTGACAGCCAGTGCCTGCGGGTTGCTCGTACTGAAACTGCAACAAATGTTCAGATGTCAAAGCTGCGCAAATCTCTTTAAATGAAGTGCTCGCTTATTGTCGCTACTTTCTATCAGCAAAACAACATTGAATCTAAAAAGGCTTATTTCTTTGAAAAACTGGGATTATTAATCTTAATCAGACTGTGGACTGCAGTAGCTGTAATACATCATATCAAGCCTCTTCTCTATGTATTTAGAAGATGAATCAATCCTCAACAGACTAATTATTTCCTAGTTTTATATTTGCATGATTTTTGTGTTTTAGTTTTGTGTGGGTTAGATTTTACAGTGGATCCTATATCTACTACCAAAAGTCATTTGATGAATGAATGAATTTTATTTCTGCAAGTAATGTGGAGCTTCCAGCAAAAGTATGAATGAGGCCAAAAAAAAAAGCAGGATTGTCTACTACTCCAGAGCATTATTTATGCCCTGGAAAATGGGTATAATATACTGTACAAGAGCTGGAAAATAATTGAATGGGGAAACATCTCATATCAAAACTGCACGGATGATTAACATTGGGTCAATATGGGACTAATGGATAATCCCATGTAAACTATATTTTAAAAAAGTGACTGTGCTGTATCTTTGAGTTAAAGAAACTTTTATGAGACAAAACACCAAGGTTTTCTCCTATTTTGTACCAGCCTCACACAGTCCTGGCCCTGGAGAGCAGTACATAATAGTGATAAATACAACCATAAAGCATGATGCTGGTGGTCTGTGATGACCCTCCTTGATCATAACTCTGAAACACAGGCTTATTCCCTCAGTGGTTCTACACCGCAGCCCAATGCTGTAATTCAGAGGAAACAATCAAGGTCATTGCTGATTCCCTGTCAAGGCCTGGTCATGGAGATCTCCAGAGATGCTGCTTCTGTGCCTCACTGCGTTACACTTCATAGCAGTTGTTACTACTAACACATGGTAGTTTGGAAAAATGAAAGACCCTCGGGCTGATTCCTGAGCTTCCTTCAGAACAAAGAAGTGCTTGGCACAGAGTTAGTTACTGCAGCCTTTGCATGAGGGCTGAGTCTTGGCAGAGATGGTGAACCTGTGATTGTATATTGATCCCTGAAGAAGATATCCATTTTCCTCCCTCCCTTGCTGCTGTCCACATGAAGGTTAAAACATATGCTCAGTGGCTCAGCAGTACGTCTGGAATTGGTACAGGTTCAGCGATGTGCTCAAGGACGGATTTGTTTAACTTTTTTGCACAGTAATGTAATACTTATTCTAAATTTGCCATAGTTTTGTGCGCAAGTGTGAATTCCATTTATCTCTGTGTCAACCACTGTAAACTGGCATAGGCTTCAAATGCCTAATCTTCTATAGGATAAAGCAGGAAGATGGATGGATGAGCATTGTATCTCGTTTAGCAAGTCAGCTGTTAGAGTGCCAGACATTGTTGGAGAATGTGATTTTAGGCATTTGCTTAGACTGACCTCTAGTGGCTAAAATATTGCATCACAGATTAGAGTTTATGATTCCATAATTATGTCTGAGTATGTTTAGATTCATCTGACAGAAAACTGTGCACAGGTTTTTAATGTTTGCAAGGGAATCTTGAAAGAGCTCTTGAAATCATATGCATTCACTCCTGATGCAAATGACAAATTTCTCCTTGTAGTTTTATGGTATTGCAGGGAGATGTTCATCACACCTGCTAATTATCTAATTTCCGCTGTATAGAGAAATGCAAGCTGTGCTGCTGCGAGCAATTTTAAAGCATGAAATGCAGCCTGATCACAGCCACAGCTCCGAGTGGGGAGCTCCAAACCACAACAAGCTCCAAATACACTGCCAAGTTTCCACAAGGAGGCAGAAAAGGTACAGTAATGTGCTCTGGTGTGTAACAGCGACAATTTCTCTGAGAGGCTAAAATGTCTAATAAAAACAGGCTTTAAAGATACAGAGAAAGTAATCACCATTTTCATATTGAGCAGAAGGGCTTTCCATGCTGGGTGTGTTATTGCCAATACCTGCATAAGAAGCTTATGAGAAAATAATAAGATCCCACTGGAATGGTTTATAAATCTTCTAGCCAGTTTTTCCAGTTTAATGCAGTACTAAAAACCAAAGACATGACTCAAGGTTGATTTGTTTTAGTGTCTTCCAAAAAGGGAAAATTATATCAGCTTAGGGTTTAATTCTCTTTGATTCTCCACTTGCTTTCAGGTAGCGTGTGGCACTCCTGTTTCCCTGTTGTTTTCATTAGTTCTGCGCTTCATTTTTACCACAGTCCGAGCCATATTAAAAATGAATATGAGTCATATGTTCTTGTAAAAACACGGGAAAGAAAAAAAAAAAATCAGGATTCTAGCTTCCACTGGGTGTTAGTGAGACTGCCGTTTTCTACTGATCTGCAACAAAAAATCAGGCTAAGTTCAGCATGTGGGGAGAAACACCCTGTCTTTTGACTTGCTGTGTTGTTTTTATGGTACATTAATGCAATAAGTTTGCTGGCTCCCCTGCTGCAGAGGTGGAATTATCCCATCTCAGACACATATGTTTTGAATTCTCAAACCTACTTACATTTTTAAGATATGTTTAATTTAAACATGCGCTGGCTGGCGCTTGGAAAAGATTACATGGAAAGAATAGCTTCTATTCCTGTTTTCCTTTATTCATCCTAAAGAAAGGACAATGTGGGAGGGTAGATGTCCATCATCTCACATGTACATACTCATTGTTCCAGAGGGAAACAGAGCTTCTCTCAGTGTAAAGCAACAGTATATGACAGTGAGTAGACCCCCTCTGCGTGAGCCAGTAGACCCTTTCAGGATGTCAGCTCACTCTGGCGTGATTCCTGAAACAGGAGAGGAGAATGTAAGGGGAGCAGTGAAGATTTGACAGGGACAAGATAAGGGGAAGATAAAGTTCTGCCAGTGACTTGGTGGGTGAGTTACTGTAGCTGTGTGTGGCTCTTTTGTGTGAATGTGTCACATCTTCTTTGATCATCACTGTCTGCAGTATGATACAATAGCTCAGATTTTGAGTTAGAAAGGGAAAGTGAGACTGTTTTTTCTTTTTCTTGCAGTCTTTCTAACACAGCCTGAAATTGACCTGACATGTTATTCATGCAACATTACTGGTCAACCTTCATCTAAGTGTGACTCTGGCAAACAACGAACCAGAATACTGCTGGAATGGATGACAGGAATATTGAGATGTTGGTCCACAAGCGTCACATTTTGTGAACACTAAACACAGCCTATCAGCAAACACATCCCATAGCAGCGGCTCAGGATGGTGGTGGAGGGTTGATGATTGGAGCTTTGCAGCCAGAAGTCCAACCATGGACTTGTCTATGTAAGAAAGTATTTCAATTTCAAACTGGAAACCATCAGCCTGACAGCTTGGCTGAAAAAGGATAATGATTCTAATCACAGCAGCAAATCGACAACAGAATAGCTAAATAGGAAGTTATTCAAGGCGCTAAATCAAAGCCAAGAGCTCAGTCTATTTAAGATTTTTTGCAGCAATTATTTTCAATCTCAATTAAAAACATGACCAAATTTTGTGAGTTGTATAATATATATCGTCCCCCCATTTCTGTGAAAGCCAAATGTTAACAGTGCTAGCACTTTGACCTTTATTTCATTTCTTTTGTTCTTTTTAGATTGTTTTGATTATTCGATCTAGATTGTTTCTTTAATGGAGATGGAAAGGAGATGCTGCTGCTACTATTGTAGACGGACTGCTTGGTGTCATTATTCTTACCTGTCAGTCCTGAAAGGTAGCCTCACAAGATTGGTTTCTAACACATAAAACCCTGAATTTAAACTGTGATTCATCTTTCATCAGCATTCTGCGGTTCAAAGGTGATTGCTCAGGGGCCCACAGTGGTTCACCTCTACTGCCAAAAGGTAAAATGGTGGGATGTATAAGTTTGGTCACACATTACATTACTGTACTTCTGCATTCCCACTTAGTTTCTCTTCCTCAGAATAACTGTTTAATGTATCATGTCTCCTATCTAAATCCTCGTTGAGTGGGTGTACTTTTTTTTCCAGATTAAAAATTTTAATTGGCACAGTTCTGAAATACAGACAATAAAACAGGATTGCAAGTATGAAGCAAAGCAGCAAGTGACCGTGAGAGGAAATGGCCTATATCATTTCATTTGTGCTAAATGATTGTTGTGGTAAATGGCTGTAATAAACACAGTACAGGGAAAAATACAGTAAGTTTTCCTGCACGTGTTTTGACTGCCAGCATTAGCTGGCAAAGGTGCATTTCTTGATGCCAGCAGCCACACAGACGCACATATATGCATGCACACACTTCAGTCACCCCCACTGCCTCCTTCACCGTTGCCCAAACAACTAAAGACACAACAGTTGCCTTGGAAACATTGTAAACTGACAAAAACAAGGCATTATCATCGTGGTGCAGTGAGGGGAGCGGAGGAGGTAGAGGTAGATGAGAGCACTCGCTTTATGTCATCAGTGAACATTTCTTCAGCACTAAATCTTTTCCTCGAGGTAGCAGCTTGACAGGATTGGGCTCACCTCTGAGGGTTTTTGCCGGCCTGTTGGTACAAAGACCCTCCCCCAGTAAAAGAGCGACTGCGGCCAATTTGACGCCTGTAAAAGTCTCCACGGTGCAGATGGATACGTTAATCGAGAAGCAAATTGCTCTGGTGTTACAGTGGTATTACTGGAAGCAATTACGTATAGGCAAGCAGGCTGCTGTGATCATATTATAAATCTAGAGTTGGCCATTATGAGGCACATGTCTAATACCAGCCAGCATCTCATGTGGCCATGCACCGTAGATGAACTGGGACGATGAATCGCATGGAAGCAAGCTGAATGGATACAGCGGTGCTGTATTGTGGCTACTGTAGCCAGACAGAAACAAAAGATCGTAGATAGGTATGGAAATATGTAATCTGTCGATGGTGCGGTTATCTAGAGTCAGAGAAGAAGAACTTGTGTGAATAGATGCATTATGTCATAAAGCTTCACACGTCACTGCTTCCTGGCACCGTCCTGTGTCTGTAAGAGGATTTAGAAACACCAGGAGATTTATAAGTGATGAAGTTGTGGAATTATTGGGGTGTGGTATCATAAAAAGTTAATGTCTGTTTATGTGAGCGGATGCAAAAGTAGAGTAGCATCTCATTTTATAAAACATCAAGACCATTTATGAAAAACCTTTATGCATAACTTTTGTTTGTTGTCAGTAGCTTTTTTATAAAAGGCACTTTTCTCTTTGATTGATTCCTTAAATCTTCTGCCAATAATTAACATTATTTGTTGTGAACTGTAGATGGCAACCTTTATCCTGGCAGACATATGTTTCGGTATACATGAACATGCTTTCTCTAAGTCCTGCAGCCAAGTAAAATAACTGGAATTGTGACACATCAATACATCAAGCTGCTGTGTCTACAGCAACGTCCTGATCTCAGTTATATTTGCGGTTAAAAAGTGAGTTAAAAGGAGGCTTGCACCAAGGCCTGTGATAAGACTTTCCACAGACCCCAGAGCTGTGATGTTACCCCCCCGCTCATGTGTGTCCCCATCTGATTCTGATCAGGGTTCTTTTTTACTGCGGCACTCAGAGCTGCAAGGACTTCGAGCCTAGCAGTCGTATTTTTAGGGCCTGGAGAAGAAAGAGGCTCGGAGTGAGGGTGCCATTGAAAGCCCAAACATAATTACAATATGTAAGTGGGAATATTGTTTTTATTACCAAGCCAAACAAATGTGTCTGCGCGATTCACATCAAAGATGTGCGTATGACGACAAACCGCCAAATGAAGGCATTGTGTTTGGGATTTAATGAAACACAAATGCTCTGTGTGTGTGTGTGTGTGTGTGTGTGTGTGTGTGTGTGTGTGTGTGTGTGTGTGTGTGTGTGTGTGTGTGCGTGCGTGTGCGTGTGTGTGTGTGTGGCTGTGCAGAGCTGCTGCAGCGTTCCTGCGTTTATGCCCATTCTGCACGTTC
>JAVQJG010019966.1:0-12889 GCA_036024015.1 Craterocephalus amniculus | reverse complement strand
ACCTGGACACTCTAAATTCTCCCTAGGAGTGAGTGTGTGTGTGTGAGTGGTTGTCTGTCTCTCCGTGTTGGCGACCTGTCCAGGGTGTACCCCGCCTCTCGCCCCTTGACAGCTGGGATGGGCTCCAGCACACCCGCGACCCACTTGGATTAAGCGGTTCAGAAAATGGATGGATGGATGTCTGAACCTGTGATATATACTAAAAAGTTTTCTTAAAACCAGCTAAACTTGCTGGCCTGTGGGTTATGAATCAGCATGTGCATTGTGGTTTGCAGGATACATAGCTGATGTATGGTAATTTACTTTTGATATAAAGTCTTGTGTTTCAGACTTTAACTCCTACCAATGGACAGAACTGATGCTAGAGCCGTCAATGCAGTATCATATATTGTTCAGGGCTTGATATTGAAATGTATTCTCTATAGTTGTGACTTGAGCACTATCAATTTCCCGAAAAGGCTTCTTAGACTGCAGTAAATGGTGGGATTTAAACCTTTTTGTATTCAAGAGAGCTGCAATCCACTCGGAGGAAGTTTAGCATTTTTATATGTTCTAATACCAACCAATGCTCGGATGCATACTGGTTAGTATTAGTTAATAAACCTCAGCTAACGTGTTAATTATTTGTTAATTCATCACAAGTCATATCATTGTTGCATTGCTATGTTTATTGTTCATTTTCTTAATTTTTTTCGGGTTCTGTGTATTCTAAAGTTAGCTCTAGTGGTCAATCACCATATTACACATTTACCAGTCTAAAAAAATACAGTATGAAATGTTTATTTCCCCAAAATGATACATGTAAGATAATGATACACAGGATTTCAGTCAGCGTCCATTTTATAAAATATTTTGTTCTGTTGGAACTCTTTCTTCTTCAGCTGTACATTATGCCTTCTGGTTCAAAACTCCTAACACTCAGCGTCATCAAAATACAACTGTCACAAACATTCATGTTTGTGCTTAGTTTCCACAATCTGTTTTAAGTAGCAACTTCAGAAGTCTAATCCTTGATAACTTATGAAAACCTTGTGCTATTTACTGTTTGCTTATTTTGACAATTTGAGTCTCTGACTTTGATATCTGTATTTTTAAATAGTTTTTGGATATTTAGTGTTTGTTTTTTTTACCTCAGTGGCTTTACTGTATGTGCATGCTCTGAGCAGTGTAAGTACATAAGCATAATTATATCTGTACATGTGAATGACTGTTTGGAAAAGGTAATTACACATCACTGTGATTAAAAAAAAGACTGAGTCAGGTAGAAGTAACCATGACTAAGAAAAAACAGAAAATCCTGCAACCTTCGATTGTATTTTGCATTTGTCTTGTCCTCTGGCTTATTGTTTCTTTTCAGTTCATTATGTTTTTTGTTGTCATTCCCTCACTCTTTTGTCATTGCTTTTAGTGCACTCATCTCCATCCCTGTTTCTCTGGTGCTCTTGCCTTCTTGGGCCTGACACTGTTCCATGGTGGCTGAGGGTTTATGTCCCGATGCCAGCTGGCAGAGAGACTGAGAGGTTTCACAAGACTGAATCAGAGACAGGAGGTTAAATGAGAGAAAACACTAAATGAGCTACTACAAGAGAAGGGGGGTGAAGGGAAAGAGGGAGGATTGATTAGAGAAACCAAATCAAGAAAATGTGGATCAGAGAGAAATTAAGCTGTCAGCCGCTGCCCTCTCAGAGCGATCTGCAGGCTGCTCCGTGGGTTTCAGATCAATGTGATGACCAGTTTGGCTCATTGCTAATGATGTTTTGCAGTCAGGTTTTGTAATGACAACTGTGTGTTTTGTGTTTGTGTGAGTCAGAGGGGCGTAGCGGTGGCATAAAAAGGCGCACCCTGCCATCCAACAGTACTCAACTGGCACGCATGTTACCATGGCGATACAGCACAGCATAGATTACTACTTTATGGCACCCGCCTAACTGCAGTGTTACTTGCATCTCAGGTCAAAGAACACAAATTTTTACAGCCTGTGGAGAAATATTTGTCATGGACAGTCTGTCTTCACTTTAACCATTGTTTTTTCATTGATAATGAAAGTGTATTTCAACAGAGCCTCGTTCGTAAAAATGCGTTGTGGTAATTTTGCTCTCTTCAGGTACTCTGTAGAGATTACTTTAAACAAAGACAAACTCATTCAAGCAGTATATATTTTAATTGTTATACCTGTCTTACTCAGCTGTGGTTATCCCTAAATGGTTGAACCCTCAGTTTTAAATAATTTCACTGCTCAACTCTTTCAAGTGGAAATATCCATTGGCCTCTGTGTAGTCTATTGTGGCCACAAGCATTTGTTCCTTTTTTAAGCTCGTGACATAGGAACACCCACCTGGTATTTATTACATTTTGGACTGAAAGATCAATAGATTAGAACTTGTTGCTCAAAGGTCAGTGTACTTTAGACCTTATAAAACTAGTTTCACCATGATTTAAGTAGAAAGGTAATTGGCCACTGCGGCCATTACCCTTTATATATATATATATATATATATTTTAAATCCTTTTACTTGATCCCTGTTCATAGCAAATTTCTCACACACGTCTTTTGAAAGAAAGGAGTCAAGTGGTGACATTATCTACACAAAACCTCAAAGATGTGACATCAGTGAACATAATGCTGTCTGATAAGTTTTATGGCTTTTATTCGTAACCATAAATCAGGAACAAAAGACCTGATTGTGACTACATTTCAGAGTTGCTGAGGTCTTGGACTGGTGACAAGTTCTTTCCATTATGGTTGAGAGAGTGTCTAGAGTAGGAAGACAATCAGGATCTCATATCTTCTCACAGATCTGGGTGTAACCACGGTGCTGTGACAAAAAGTCTCACTATAGTTTCTGATAATAAAACAGCCAAACAACCTGTCAGCAACATTCAACGCAGAATCAAAAATAATTCTGACAATCTACATTCTGGTTGTGTTTAAGTACTACTTTTTCCACATATGCCGCCCTGAATACCTTCACTTTCTGCAGCATTTATAGCCTAATCTGACTTCATGCTAAAGAAACTGCTTCATAAGGAATTAATTAAGACATTATGCAGAATGCTGACATGACACCTGGGAGTGAGCTTGTGTTATTAGCTGGAACACAAAAATGAAGTGTGATTACAATCGCAGTGTACAGCATAAGAATCCCCTGCATTTTCTTTCAGGATATTGTTCCCCTCATTCTAATTCTTCACTGTTATGCCTTCTGCTTGCAAACTAAGTTGTGGTGCACCTTCAAATGTAACCCAGTGTGCCTTTCTGATGGTGCTAAAACAAATCTCACTTTTTCTCAGTTTGTGTGGAAAAAGGAAAGTCTTACCAGCCAGTTAATTTCTTTATTTGATAAAATAATCTGTGTGACCCTCTGAGCTGTGCAGCATCAGTTAAATGAAGATAATCTATGATTTTCAGATTGCCCTCTCTTAGTTTTATTCTTTGTTACCATGACTGGTTGGTAAATTAATCCAAGCCAAATGGCTGGTATTTATAATTTTTTTTACACGGTCTCTGACTATTCTTTTTGTCTCTGACAGTATATCACTCTTAGTTCAGTATGCATATTGCTGGAAATGAGGTAACAAGAAACTCATACTTTTGTTCTTCACATATTTGTGTTTCTTAAATAACAACTGATTAAGTTTAATTTTAGATACTAAAACATTTAGCTGTGGTCCCAATAGTCCTTTGTTGGAAAAAAAAGTCTGGCAAAGGATTAAATAAAGCCGAGCCTAAGCTTTGCCTTGCACCAGTTGTTCTTTCTCTTTGACTTCATAACATCTTGCGCTTCAGTAATCCAACATTTTAAGGGTTCTCATAATTACAATTCAAGTAGACCATAGTGCAATGTTCAGTAACATCTGCTAACAGATGGATGTGCTTTAAACCTTCCTCTGTACTGAGCAGACTGCAATGATGTTGCTTTTATGTAACTGATGAGGAGAAAGAGAGAAATGGGAACAATGAAGAAAGAGTTGCAACACTTTGGATGTGCAGCGTGCCTTCTTTACAGGGACGCTGCATGTTGCATTGTGTGTCTTGTTTAATATCCATCTCTCTTGATAGTGTTGCCAAACATTTGAGTTGAAGCAATTTGGTGGGATGTGTTGCTCTTTCTCCTCAATGATAATTTGAGACTAAGGCAGGAGAACACACTGTGGACTCTTATGAAGCCCAAAGTGGCGAACTTTGAGACTAAAATACTTTGAGAGGAACAGCTATTTATGGCAATTAAGATAAGATGAAAATAGATGAAAGAGGAAAAATCTATTCAAATACAAAATTACTGGTCATGCATCGAAATGATAAAGCATGCAACCAATGTTGACAAGACATTATGCATCCATCTTTTATCCAAATTTTGTTTCCAGCTAACGCATTAAACTAAACATCCATTTAAAGTGCAACATTTTCTCTTTGAATGTAAATATCAGTTAGAAAAAAAACCAAAATGAAAAGTTTCTTAATTTTGTCCAAATATGAGGAAGATGTATTGATTCAAATTCACGATGAGGCTTGTAGTTATGCGGTTGTATTATTGCAATTATCTGTGAAAGTTATTTAATAGTCATTTTATTGGATAGTTAAAACGAGGAATTAAACAAATAATATTTTGATATACTTTGACTGGTTCCTATTGAATCATTGGTTTGACCTTGTCCTCTCCTGTGATTCAGTGATTTGAGATTTATTACCACCAATGGCTCATCTTGAGGGTTTTCACTTATGTATTTGACTTGTACTTAGATGACCATTTACTGACATAAACCTAGTTGATATAGTTAAAAAGCCAAACTTCACAGCACTGTATTATAGCTGTAAGCCAGACAGAAAAGGGAAATCTGAAGATTCACAGTGAAAAGTGGGCAATTAAATGCATAAATTTATTATGCCATTCTTTTTAAACAGGATTACAAATACCATATGTTTTATCCATCTTAGAAATTACTTCAATTTTTTACTCTGTTTAGTCTCGCCTATCTTTTAAGGTATAAGACTGCAGCTATAACCTTGCACAACTGTGCTGATGTACATTATTTTTTTTTACAAAAGCATTTCAACAATCACAGCTTTTTTGTACTTTTTTGTGTGACTATATATATATACTTACTCTGTCTAGTCTAAAATCATTTCCAGCTATTCCAGGTTTACTGTAAACAATAATTAAAATGCTGCAGTGGTTGTTTCTTCTTTTATAATGCCCTTGAAGTCTGTGCAGTGATTAGTAGAGATATACAACGGTTGAGTGTTTTTGTGGCTGGCTGTCTGAGATGCTTTGCTGCTTTGTTACAGGAACATACTGCTTCCAGCTTGTTTCACTTAGCTCCAGACCTGTTGGCTTGAAGTTATTTCCAGACGTGTACAGAAAACTGAGGGCCAGGTGTGGTTTGCAGAATATAATGTAAAATATAAAACAGCTGTGAGTACTAAATTAAATTCAGGTAACTTGTAATATCTGTGAGTTGCACGCTTACCAAAGATGTCTGAGCTCATATCCAATTATTAAATGGTTAAAATAACTGAAGTCTGCTTAGTATTTTTCACTCGTTGCTCATAGAGGGTTATTATCACCTTGCTGCTTTTTGAGCTGACGGCTTGCAGACAAGGACAACAGTAGCATCAAGTGTGCAGCACAGACGGAGCATGAGCACCGTAAGGATATTGGGATGATTTGCATACACCCACATTTGAGACTCCAAACAGTTCCAGGTATAGATTTCCATTAAACAAGGGGGTTGTTTGACCTTATGCCAGTGATTCCTGAATTTGCTTTTACCTTGAATTTGTTTACCGGATGAACTTTAAACAGTACAAGCAGCTGCTGAGTGAAACTTTGCCGCTCACGCAGTGGGCGATTCTGTGCCGAGTTTCTTAAATGCACTTGAAAAAGCGCAAAAACGGCCTTCGTCTGTTGGACCGAAAAGTTTACGCTCACTAAACTTTGGCCCTTCTTCCAAACTTACAGCTTACATTTTTTTGCCTTTAGCTTAAACATCCGCACACAAACAGCAGTGAAAGTAGATCAATTTGTTCCCATTTGTTCCGTTGAAGTGAACTCTTCCCCAGTTTCCCCTGGTTACTGACCCAGCCAGCAAGAGCCACCTGCAAACCCTTACATAGAGAGCCAATGGGGGAGAGGGGGAGGGAGGAACAGGGTCAGACTGGGAATAGAGGAGAAAGGCAGGCCATTTAAGAGAAATGGGTATCTGCAGATTAGAAGTACAAGAATGAAATGATGGGGAGACGTATGAAATGAGATATGAGAAAAGTTAAAAGAAAAAGCAGCGGGAGGAAAGAGTGGGAGGCTTGAGAGGTGCAGGTGTTTGCAGATCTCCTTCTTTAGTAAGTTGTAGTTAAATGAACAGAATAGATAATCAGACCCCACAGCTGGCCAATAGCGGTGATATATGGGCAGGTTTTACAGGCGATGATAGGAAGCAACACTGGCTTTGTCTGGGAAGGTTCTGGCATATGTGATACAATTGATTTGGACAGCTAGGCAGTTATCAGTGTCTAGGATTTTTAGCAGCCACAACAAAGGATGACATTGTCCTTGATGCTTTTAGAAAAAGTATTGAAAACCATTATCTTCCTCCGGTCGTCCCACAAAGAGAGGAAAAGATGCTTTCACAAAAAGAAGAGAGCAAAGAAATTTAGGGCCAGTTGTTTAACCGAGGTCACACCAAGATAATGAAGAAGTCCGACAATGAATGCAAAAATAGAATTGGTTTACATATTTGATGTAAGGATATATTGGAGTAAATCATACACATTTTATTTTAGGGGCTCCACTTCACTTTCTCAGATCATCCTGCAGACCTCCTTTAAATAACCATCCAAGTTGTGGACAAGAGCAGATAGGAGAAGCGGTGCTTATCAAAGATTGAAGCTGTTGCTATGATAATGTATGCAAATTGTAATGACACACCAGTGGTTTTGTAAAGATACACTCATGCGCAATTCCTGATGACTGTGTTGTTTTGAGGCTTACGGTGCGTGTAAATGGTTGCTTTGTAGCTGATGGTCCTGATAGAAGTTGGAGTGAAATGAGCTGAGTCCTTGGAAAATGAAAAACATCAGACTTTTAGGTTCCCACTGTCCCCCCATTTTTTTTTTGTCTCCACTACGATCACAGGCTTTTATGGAAGGTCCACAAAATTATTAAATTAATTATTAAATTATTAAATCTCTTGCTGAATTTCGGTCTCTCTTGTTATTTGTTTTCACTTCTGTACTCTTCCAGCTCCATCTTCTTTCATTGGCTCTCCAGGGAATCATTCTCTTCAGCTCTTCATCACCTCTCCTCCTCTCGACTTATCTCGTCTTGTTGCCTTGCGCTCCAACTCTCCTGAGATCCTGGCAGATTGCTTCAGTGTATGAGACCAGATAATCACTCTGCAGTCATCATGTCAGTTTATTCTCTTCTCTTTTTCCCCTCCTTCTCTGCAAGCTGCTGCTGAAGCTGTATTGATGTGGAAAAAAACGCATTGTCTTAAACGTAGCGTTCAATAATGTCTCACTTTTCTGGAGCTGGCAAACTGAGCAGCAACACAAAAACCCTTTTGTGGTATGAAGAATTATTTTATTGATTTTTGCATTATGAGTGTAGTGTCCTTGTCAGTACATTGTGTATATAGCAAGAGACTTTGAGTTCACAAAAGAGACTGTTATAGGGATTTCATACTTTTAAAAATTGGATATGAGCATGTGCTGTGTCTAAAATAAATAAAACTCTAACATATTTTACATAAGTTATTGCACAATCACGTTCAGGTGTCCACTTAGATTCTTTGTTCCAGTCATGTTTACATCTCAGGCTGCTTTCTTGCTTTTAATGTCTTGTCTCTGGTAATAATTCAGCTGGTATGTTGTCATCCTTTGTGCATGCAAACTTATGATGGAGTCTTTTTAAGACAGATGAAGTCTGCTAGACTAAACACACACAGAAAGGGAGTTTAAAAAGAGTCAAGCACGGCCAAGCAAATGGGTCCAGCTGTCTTGTTCATATCCAACGTCGCTGATTTGGAAAATCGGAAAATTCCACCTAAAACTGGAGTGAGACTCTTGCCAAGGAATGCCTCGCGCCTTGAAGCAAGCCCATAACGTTTGAGAGATTGATGTTACCTGGGAGACATTTAGATCTTTGGTGCATATATGCTTGTGTGTGTGTGTGTGTGCGTGTGTGTGTGTTTGTGTGTGTTTGTGTTAGTCTGTCCAGTCTGAAGACGCAGAGAAATGAGCTGAGTCCAGAGCTAAATTCTGTTGGTTGATCACATAATAGCTAATATTTAAATGTGAAAACCATGACTTTGAAAGTATAAGTAAGCTGCTTTTAACACAAAGCTTTGCCCTAACTGAAAAATCTTTGTGTGAACATGATGCTTCTGCAGCAAAAAGAAATTTCATTTCCTACACATAAGCATGGTTTTGTTAAGCATTTAATATTATACTGTCTCTTTCCAAAGGATTAATCTGAGTAGTTCAGCAACATATACTTTTTTCCGTTCACTCATTTCTTTATTTGTGCGCATTTTACTTCATCGCATGAAGCAAAGTGGAGGAAAAACATCCACCATGTTTTTTTTTCTATTAAAGATCCATCATGTTTAACATCATATTTCAAAGCCAGTCTGATTGAATTTGACCCATTTCCTGATTAATGTCTCTGTGGAGTAATCATACTTGTATGCGTGCCATCTCAGATTCCGATGCATAATGTGTGTTTGTTTCAGGTGGAGTGGATACAGCAGCAGGTGGTGAAGAGGAGGATCAAGAGGGATTACAAACCAGCCCCACCCCTTTCACAGACAAGCCCCGCCCACAATCAAAACTACATATTCTATAATGATGCCAAGTGGAGCAGTATGTGGTACATTGTAAGTACACTATTGTTCTCAGAGTATTGTGTGCTGCTGATTTTTATCCATTCTGCCAGCCAAAGGTCTGCTTACGTCATGGCATAGTCCTGATTACTGCAGCACCAGTGGAGGAAAGGGATTTGTTTGTTTTCTCTGAATCAAAGAATAAAGTTGCAAGAGTGATGACATTTTTGGCTTCCCATAGTCTGAAAAGTGACTGGTTGGAACCCATGTTTGACGTCCTGTGTTTATTTGTAAATACGTGTCACAGGAAAACAAAAGTTGCTCTCTTATTGTGTTCAGAGATCAGACACGCAGTCACATGAACAATCAGGGTCCTCGGATTCACATTGCTGGCATCTTAGTGCTTATCACAGCTGTTTGCACACAAAATCGGATCTTTGCTCTTTCTGTTTACATTTTCATGTGTCCTCAGGTCTGTCAATTGTTAACTCAGTTCAGATAACTCTTGAAACCTTGACCAGTATTTTTCTTATTCTTTTTTTTTTATTTTACAGATGAAATTCTTTGAACTTGATTTGTGTGTTTTCAGGTTTACATGACAAGTTATTTTGTGTATTGCTTACAGTACAAACGGTCAGCACAAAGCACTAAATTTTACTAACTTATCAAAACCATGAATAAAATAACCAGTAAATTTAGACCTAAATTTCTGACAGGCTGTGTTTTGCCACAGTTTATCTTTGGTTGCTGCAGCTGCAAATGTCAGTTTCAGAACAAATTATGGCTGCTGTTTTGCATAGCCAATTGAAGATTTAGTCCAAATGTTCAGCTTTTGTTTGTCACACAAAAAAATCTTAGTTTTAACATTCTAACCCAGCCAGATCAGCTGTGGGACAACAAAAGTTAATGTGCTATATTTGGGTGAGAGCCAGCTGAGGCGGTTTATAATTAAGTGCTAATGGAATTAAAAAGACCAAAGAGTAAAAGATGGAAAATGTTTCAAACCCTTCTCCATTTGTCCTTTTAGCATAATTTGATGTATTTAACATCATTATTTTCTGTAATTGGCTGTTTATTTGAGCAGTGAAATGATGACTCAGACTTCATTGTTGGCAGGGTAATAGTGGGATGTGACCGACCCAAAATCAACATCGTACAACTAAGTGTTTTGTCCGCTTGGCTAACATGCTGCTCAGAAGCCAGGTGAAGTGATGAGGATGTTGTTGGGCCGGTAGCCCATACCGTTTTTTTTGTGCGACCCAAAGGCACCACAATTTATTTAATATCCTTTTCACAAACGTAAAAATATGAAGTTTTGTGAAACAATTTCTAACAAAGCTGCAATAAACGTTTTTAGACTTGTTTATAATTATGCTCATCGTACTTATCTGTAAGTGAAGAGGTTGTCATATGGATATGCTCAAGAAGCCACACCTCATATATGTTCCTTCTTCTCCACCTGCCCTCCCCTCATTTGCCTCTGTAGCACTGCAACGATGACGTCCACAACTGTCAGTCGGACATGAACATCATGGGGGCGTGGAAGAGGGGCTACACGGGTAAAAACGTGGTGGTGACCATACTAGATGACGGCATTGAGAGGACCCACCAAGACCTTAGTCAGAACTACGTGAGTGTGTATGTATTGAGTGTGTATGTATGGCGCCTATGAGCGGCAGTGTGTGTGCACGTTTTGGTTGTCGTCAGTGAAAGACAAGTGAGAATCTTTGTATGTGGTTCAGGTAATTGTATGAATTCAGATATAACTGCATTTATATGCTCGTGTGAGTATGTTTTACAGTGATGAGCAATATTAATTCTTGATTATCGGGATTGAGTCACCATGATTGCAGTGTCATGATAATTAAATCAATGCTCCTGGTTTTTGGTCAAAAAGTCACTTAAATAGTTGTGATCTTGTCATAGTAGTGCCCGAAATTAGATCAGATGATTTATAATCTCTATTTAGGTTGCAGAAGTTTTGTCTTTTTCTTTCTTTTTTTGTTTTAGACATAACCAAGTCATCATAGACATAGATGTAATAAATATTTGTTCCAGAACTCAAGTGAAGCACTTGTTAAAAACTCTGGTCTAGTTTAAATTTAATAATCGTGGGTTACATGCCATCCGCTTGAGTATTGGCTTGTGGTTACAAAGTTTATGTAATTTTTTTGGTGTTTGAGACCAAGGCCAGAAAGTCAGAGTAATTGTATCTGCATGTTAGGTTAACTTTCATCTGTGCTGAATTTATCTGTGATTAAAAAAGGATTCCCACCCTGTTTGAAGGCATCTGTGCTGTGGTTTTTAGCAACTCTTGCTACTGCCATTTGTTTATGTCAAAGGATGCAATGAGTGGCAGACTGAATTAACCCTATTGGTGTTCAGTCTGCAAAACTATTTTGACTGTGAACAGTTTGGCTAAACTTTTTATGACTTAAAAGTTACAACATTAAAACCGCATGCCTTTCCAGAATGCTTGCTAGGGCCTCTGCAGATTGGGCTCACAAGGGTCCATCTTGTAAAAGTTTGAGTGAGTTGGGATGTAGAGGATATGGACACAGGATCAAGGCCTTCGCCTCTTTGTTGAGTTAATTGTTGAGTAGTTGAGTAGATGGTGCTCTGCTGGAATATGTCACTGGCTTTGGGGAGATGAAATAGAATGGGTCTGCTCTGTTGAAGACACTGCATGGTGGATAATATTTCCTAGTTATAACTATATGAATGCCAAATTCCAGGTTTTTCCAGCAAAAGACTCCATTGTGTTAAGCCTGGGATTTCCATTTATTTCTAGTCAGGTGTTTTGAAGCAGGGAGTCATCTAAAAGTGGCCCTTGAGGTCTGTAAGATCTTTCATCCCTAAGTACTTTTTAATGTGTATGTTGTACAAACACACACACAAATAGATTTTTTTTTCAATAGATTTACCCGATGATTTGTAATTTTCTCTCTTCATATTTTTATGAAGACAGTTTTGGAGTTTGGTGTTTTTGATCTCACCTCCAATATCTGTTTCAGGATCCTCAAGCAAGCTATGATGTCAACAGCAATGATCCTGATCCCCTGCCTCGATATGATGCAACCAATGAGAACAAGTAAGAAAATCTTTAGAAAATTGTGTAACTTAAACCGAAATGGGTTTGAAGAAAAACTAAGCATATGTTTGTTTGTTTTGGTGTACAGCGTCATATTTGTTTTCCAGCTTGAAGCTCTGTGCTTGAGTGCATTTTTATCAGTCCTGACTTTGTTGTGGGCGCAATGAGTTGCATTAGTGAATTTGATTGTGACATTTGTGGGTAGGTTGTGGTTTTCTGTTTTGAAACTCTGTGTGTATGTGTGTTTGGAAGATGGAGGGGAAAAAAAAACAAAAAAAAAACTCGCTTGTCCATGCACTTGTCTTGTGCCAACTTGGCTTTGGCTCCCCGAGTGGTTTTTGAGTGTGTGCATGTGTGTTTGGCTGCAGCAACCCAAGTGCCGTGGCAGTGGCTCAGTCCCTGCTGGTAATGTATTGTCTTAAAGAGACATGAGGCCCACAGACGCAGTTTAATGAGCTTGCAGCCTTTTAAGGGTTGAATTCATAGTTTACTATGATGTTATGTGTGTTGACAGACATCTGGCGTACTTTTTGACTTCTCATCTTACCATAACAAAATACAGCGTATTTTAGTTAGCTAAATGAAAGTAAAGAGTTGATGTGAGGTAGCTGGCAAGTTGAAACTGTTGATCATGCCTGAAAGGCAAGAAGCAGATAGTTTGATAGATTTTCGTGGAATAAACTGACTTCATCTGGCAAACTGCCTTTTGTCGATAAGAATGATGCGATGCTTGTACAAATAAATATGTTTCTGTGTATAAAAGATTTGAAAGACATCAGAAGAAAATTATCTTGGCATCAATCAGCTGTCTGAGGGAATACATTTTGATACACCACCTGTCTCTAACAGGGAACTCTCGTGTCTTTTAAAGGAACTATACCTGATATTATTTTAATCTTTCTAAGAAAAATGGTTTTCTACGTGGTATAGTATGTGGTAAAAGGGGTAATTTCATTACAATTAATGACTCATTGATTGCGC